>WURT03414179.1:0-22938 GCA_009936505.3 Holothuria glaberrima
ATTTGTATCTTCCAAATGCTGCAAGCTATTGAGATGCGGTTTTCACCTCCTAAAAGAGAAAAATTTTCTGCATTTTTAAAACTTACTGAATTTTGTCTCTGGAAAATCCCTTTAAGTACAGATCTTTATTGAAAAGCCTCATAGCTATATTACTGCTCTCCCAGAGAGTCCAATAAAAACCTGTTTAGTGGAATAACGACAATGATGAGAAATATAATGTGCTTGAAGGACATTAGAATAATGGATTATGGGGGCCTCCATCTTACCATTGCTATGACTTCAAAGTTAAAAGCCCAAGGGATTATTACTATTTGTCTCCTTTAAAAAAAAGGTCTTTTTTGTTTTTGTTTTTTGATTACTAGTAGTTCTTACTTATGGACCGTTGAAATTATATGAAAGGAGACCTAATTGTTGCCATTATCTGGACCACATATCAATACTGTGCAGTGAATGTCTGCATAGATAATTGAACTAGAGTAAAAAATATGGGTGACAGCCTAGGTGTAATTCATGATCACTACAATGCAAAGGGTAGTCAAAAAGCACTTAGCCATAGATCGTAAATACCTTGGTCCATACTTGATACTTGATGGAGCTGTTCTACCTGACATTAATCTTCTTTGTCACATTGTTAGTGTATTAACTATTAACTGTCTGACAGTCGTACTTCACTTGTATTGAAAGGAGGGATTATATAATATTATACCCTTGCATTTCAGTGGTGCGGCAAAGCAGTGAAGTGAGAAGGGGGTAAGGGGTCAGATTTTGAAGAAACATTGTAAGGGCTGCTAGCCAATTCTATCTGGAGGCTACTGTCAGATGAAAGTGCTTGCCATTGTTCACCTTGTGCACACAGTTGACTTACACTATGAATAGGCCCATTGTTGTTCTTGTCCTTTAGTAGCTGAAGGTTAGAATAATCCATCTCCCCCAAATAATATTACAGCAGCTGAACTAGGATAGGAAAGTTTGTATCAGAAAAATGATTTGACTTAAATACGTATCTGCATGTTATGTGCATGATAAAAAATGTTTTTTAAAACTTGTTTTCAAAATGGCAGTTTTTGTTGACATCTACACCAATTGCTGTAACACAGCATTATTGAAGGAAGGACAGGAAGTACTGCTGCAAGAGATCTTTGTTAAGAGTTCTCTTTTTCAGGCAGTTGTGACTTATTTTAGGAACAGTTGGGACCAGGGAAGGGGGGGGAGAGAAGCTTTCAGTCTCCATTCTCCGCTTTCCATCATCTTATCCCCTTTTCTTCTGTCCCTTCATTCCCTACCTCTTCCCCTTGAACTGTTTGTTGTGTATCCCCACCCCCACCCCTTCTTCGTAGAGCTCAAAAGGTAGTGTGAAGCATTGCATCATTCTGCAGGACGTCACTGTTACACTATTTCAGTAAGTTCTTTTCGTTCCCAAACCGTAAATAACTGCATGAAAAGCTAAATTGTCACAGTTACCATGCCAAGTACACCTGGAGTATATTGAACATGTACCTAAAGCCAATCAGTGCGTCATTCTACATTATCCAGATCTGTATTTTCATACCAACTGATGTGATTTAGTGCCAGCCATTAGCTCCCTACTGCCTCATTCAGTGTTTTCATTTGTAGTGACAGAATGCTTCGTACAGAAGCACGCGGGAATGATGCTACGCTTCACTTTGAGGTGTAGGATTCTAGCTTTCTTACTGCAGTGATTGCTGTGTTGATATAAATCATTGAGGTATAGATAATGCTGCACTGACATAATTCACCCAGGATTGTAAGCTAAGGGGAAATAATACAAATTCTCTCAGTCCTATTGTGAGGTGGAATCCTTCATATGAAAGTGAGAGTCCCCAAAGAGCTCGGAGATGCTCCCTTAAACTTTTGAAAGCAAATCAAGCAGAAGCATCAGGCGAAATGATGAAACATTCAAAAGCTGCCAAAAAATCATGGATGCATGTAATGAAAGTGTTTGTGGTATAGGCTTAGATCTTTATGGCTTAATTGTAATACAAGCTCAAGACTAACCTACACTGGGATAGTAAAAAAATTAATAGCACTTTGTACCTATTTGTGGCTGGAGCACCAAGAACGGGGGTTGTTTTACAAATCCATTTTTTTTATGGTGTTTAATGGGAAAAAAAGATGTTGGTGTGAAGAATGATTGAACGCTTTGTGAATTGTGTGTGAATACATATATATGCTTTTACTTGTACAGGCAGACATGTTTTGTGAAGCACTGTATAAAATTAAACAACTTCAGACGTCATTTTAAAATGGGACTGCCAAGGTTGATATTAATGACGCAAATGCTCAGTTTCTTTATTGTATTAATGCAGTTCATTAAGGCTTTAGAGCAAATATCAACATGAAATGCCATATAAATTTTGCCAGTTTATGAATGAGCTATAAATTAAACTTGCAAAAAGCCATTATGCAAGTAATTCACAGTAATGTTATTACTTTCAATGTTGAAGAGAGACACTGGAAAAGAAGGTCGATCATGAAATTTGTTTTTTTGTCTTACTTTGTCTGAAGTGGGAGCGTTATGTCTAAGTCATACATAAAGCTGATTTTGAAATCTGTCTGTGAAGTATAAATTTTATGAGTAGTATTTGCAACAAGAATTAGTTTTCTTGTTTGCAATGTTTTTTATGAAGAAGGGTTTTATAAGCTTCATATATGTTTTACTCATCTTAGAAGAATGAGGATGAGGATGTCAATTTTATCCCCCCTCCCTTAAGAAAAATTAACTACTCCCTCCCTCTCCCAAAAAAAGAAAAAGACTGAGCAGTTTGTATCAATAGTGAATATTCTTGAGAAAAAGTATAGATCTTATAAAGAATGCAGTACTTGCTATGCACAGATTTGAAAGCTGTGGAGTGTATTCTGAGGACGTGGTTGTAGTGGAAATAAATTCATGTGATTTATGGAATTAAATTTTAAGTTGTAGGATGGGAGAAAGAAGTTGAAGCTTCTCATTTGTTAAGTTGTAATATATACTCTTGTGGCATAAAATTTTGATCAAAGTTCACTGGCAGTTGCATATATGGAAGCAATGTACTAGGGTGGGAGAAAAAGATTACTTCATAATTGCTGTAAATTTGTGAAGGATACACATGGGCAATTGTTGTCTTTTCTCATGAAAAGACATTGTGAAAACTGTGCAAGTCTGTACACTATATAAATCTCATTACATTAGATCTATATATAAATAAACATGGACTATATGGAAATGAATATTGCTCATGTCCTCCAGACTTTCCATTGAAGTAGTGAGATTTAGGGTTCCTTAATTGAGGTGAGGGGTCCCTTCCCAACTGTGGTATCAGATTCTGTCAGGTATTTATTGCAAGTAGGCGAGGGGTCACATGTAGATAGGAGATATCTGTTGGGGCTCGTAGATTCCCATATTAGGGAGTTGTAGTGGTTCTTTCGTTATCATGTATTCATGCCTTCAGCAGCACGTATAAAATACAAATAAATTCCTTTCCAAAATCGAAATTACTTTTAAAAATAGTAATGTGCCCCTTTTATAGCCCCTCGAAAACTTGTCAAGTTGTACATGTAGTTGGGTGAACCTCACTATACAGACATACGTACTTGTAGGAATCATTTAAGGTCCTTGTTTGAAAATCTCAAATTTCCTTCACTATAGATTGTAAAGGGGATTCAATGCAATTGCTCACATTTCTGCATAATAGCTGGTGGTGTATGCAGGGAGTTGAGGTCAAGTCATCTATAAAAGGTCATGAAATATTATTTGAAAATTTAAAATGTTTTGCCATAGCTATTAATACTTTAATGTATTAGGATCTTTGTGTAATGACTCATTTGGGATGAATAAATATTAAGGTCATAGGTCATCTGGCATTATTTGCCATTAAAAATATATAAGAATTGCCAGGTACCTAGATGTGTACTGTACTTTTTCCAAAAGTTCCTTTCGCAGAATGCCAAAAACAAAACATTATCCTCCCTGAAGGGTTTCTGCTCCCCGGAGGTACATCCCCTAGTGGGACAGTCTACTTCACTCCTTATCATCTCCTGTGTAATTCCCCGACTTGCCTGCAAGTACTATCTGGCATAAATCATTAGCATGGGATAGTGTCCCCCCCCCCTCCCCACTGCTAGAGGGCAATGTTGTAGAACCACTCTTCCTTTCTTCATCTTGCCCTGCTTCAAGCAGGACATGTTTTTATCACTGTCTGGGATTCTGCTCCTCTAAGGAGGTACATCCTTTGATGGAACAATGTGACTTAACATGACTGCATATCAGCCATCAGACCCCATTCATTCTAGATCTGTCATACATGGCCCTGTTTCAGAATGGAAGTACTCTGGATAATACTTCCATGGTTCTAAACTGGCTGCATGGAATCACTATGATGCATGATTAAGCCATTGTTGCATTCATGAGAGCAAGAACTGACCAACATAGCTTTGACACAGTCATTAGATATGTACATTGTTCAAAGACTTTTAGTCACATTTCAGGGACACACAACAAATACATTACTGGCATCAGTAGTTGCACATAATTATGTACCTAAATTACCTCTACAACAGGCTTATGCAATTATCCACCAAAGAGATCAGATTGTTAGTCCATATTCTCTTCAGTGTACAGTGGCTATCATTTGGTTAGGAACCATCGCACTATAGACCCTTTTCCAATAGCAATTACATAGGATTGTGGGATCGAGTTTTGATATGTGTCATATCGTCCATGGCATTTTACTGTGGCAAAAGCAGCACACATGAAAACTATATCCCACAATCCTTTGTAATTTCTTTATGGAAAGGGTCTACGGTTGCTACATCTGTCGCTTTGTCGTATGCATTGTCATGATGATTCGTACTCTATTAAGCTCAAATTATTGTCATTTTGATCAAAGTACAGTTGTTAGCATATTCATTTTTTACCATGAATATGCAGTACATTTCACCTACTGCATCACTCCACAGGAACATGCAGTCATTAAAGCAATCTTTATTTCTTTGTCTTTACCAGGGTGATGGTGTTTATACACGGAGATCACGAGCAACAAGAAGTCAGGCTGTGATGGTATGTGTATACTAATTTTTCATTATTTTGTAACATTCCAGTGACTATTTTCAGGAATACTGATTTAGTGCCATCCAGGACATAGTGACTATTTGCAGAGGTCTTGATCTAGTACTGGCCATCTAGGATTTGTTGCTTTTACATACTCATATTTGATGGAGTCATTGGCATACATACTCATATTTGATGGAGTCATTGGCATACATACTCATATTTGATGGAGTCATTGGCATACATACTACTCATATTTGATGGAGTCATTGGCATACATACTACTCATATTTGATGGAGTCATTGGCATGCTTGCTAAATATTTGGGTTAAATGTGGTGCTAAACAAATCTTCATTTCATATCAAACATTATATGCCTTGTAATAAGCCAACAAAACTTAGTTTGGCTGCAGTTTTTTCTTTCTATAAAACTTTGTTTCCATAATAAAAAAAACCTGGAATGAATTGGTTGTATTCATTTAGCTGATTACTGTTTGGTGTGTTGTACGGTCTCACTAGTTCACACTTTAGGTACATCTAAGAAGACAAATATTTTTAAGTATTATGCAAGTTCTCACTAGCAAGAGATTTACTCTCTGAAGTTCTTCCAGTAAACAAGAATAATTCTGTGTAGTCCCCAAAGCATGTTGCATAGTACCTTGTTACATGTGAGTGAGGGTTAATTACAAGTGTAGACAGGAGGCAAGTAGTGGGGCTCATAGATTCCCAAATCAGGAAGTTTTGGGAAAACTGCTGCACTTCTTCTTACCTCCTATTTACATAAATAATTCCCCTGCTTGCCTGCAGACACCATCTGGAATAAATTGGTGGCACTGGAATGGCACCTTGCCATCTCTAGAGGGTACTGTGGTAGATCCTGTTTCTTTTGCCTCCTTGTCCTAATGTCCTGCTTCAAGGAAGATGTCTTCTTTACACTCTCTGGCAATTTTGAGAATATTTTCAGTGTTTTCTCCAACAAAATGGGATCTACCATGCCAGCCTCCAGTTTTGAGAGAGTGCCATCTAGTTGCTAGCAAATTATGCCAGGTGATAATTTACTGTCAAGGAGGGGAGTTATGTATTTAAAGAGGAGATAGGTATCAAAGCTCACAGCCTCTGAAACCTGGTAAAAAGTCTTGTGCATTTTGATAAGGACATGTTTGGTAAATTTTATAAGGCAAACAAATTGTTCCAAAATATGGCAAGAGGCAATAACAAAGGTCCACTGCTCTCCACAGACAATCGAAAGAAACAGAAATAAATGTTAAGCTCTGCTTTTTATAGTCTGCCAATTTTTATGCTAGAATGGAAAATAGTGCGAAAATAGTGAGGGTGAAAATGAAATTATTATGTAGTATGGTCAATCTTTGATGGATTTTGATGGGGTATGGAGCTATTTTTAGCTTTTTATTAATCTTTCATACAATTGCTGTGAGTAGTAATGAGATATGCTTTCCAGAAGGTTTATAAGTGTGAGTGTCATTGACCTATGGTATTTTATTATAAAAGAAAATACAGCTGTTGTTATGAAAGAAATAGAAAAATTATGTTATGAAGAAAAAATGACAAGGCAATAATAAGGCTCACCAGGAATAGACTGCGATGATAGAGGTTGATATGAAATTAACTTCACAATAGATCTCAGTAGTAAAAAATGGCAGAACACCAGGTGGTTAACCTGTGTCCAGTTGTGTCTAATTGTGTGTGCAATAAAAATTGTGGAAAACACAAGGTGAAAACTTACCTGAACTGGCCTAAACATGACATCAATCTGTGGAGTAGATTTGGGTGGCTTGCGTGTTTGTGGTGTCAGGTACCTACTGCCCTCAATGTCATGACTGCTTTCTTTAGTGTTAGAGCTGTAGTGTGCAGCCTACCAATGAGGATTGGTAGACTCGCCCTGTGGCTGGGGGTACACTGGTGGGCCTACATCACAGCCTCTTGTACGTCTTTGGTATCAAATAGCTGATATTGGAAAGTCGTAGGGAACTACTTTAGGGAAAACTTGTGATGGAATAAAGGATTGGGCTTAAAGAACCAATCTTTGGCAATACTTGATGAAAACTTACAAAAGCACACAACTGTTTATTGAGAACTCCCCTAGGAGTGGGTGTAATTGGTGGGCTGTAGTTATGGCCAAGAGACTCAACTCTGAAGAATGTTCAGGTTACACCCCTGGGGTCCAAACATACCATTGTTATAAATACTGAAATAAATACAGGAATATAGTAAGTCCCTGGTCATTCCTTTCCCATTCATAAAATGTACAGACTGCCTATATCACAGAGGCTAGCATGGAGTAAATTGCCTTTTGATTAGCACAGACCCATCAAGTCACCCATTCTACACATTTATTTCCCATTGATACTTTTTCTATGGTCAGGTGAAATATACCTTCTAAATTAAGTCTCATATTTGTCTACAAATTGGCTTGATGCTCATGAAAAGTTTGATTCACTTATATAGAATTTACATTGCCCATCCTTTCCCTCTATTTACCTATGTAACCCTTACTATTTGTGTATCACACATGTGAGCCTTCCATATCTTTACTCAGAGTGGATGCTGTGATGCTTACACAGTCTGGAGACTAGAGGCTTTGGTCACAAATTTGTTGAGGGAGGGGGGAGGGTGGGGACTGTGAGAGGATGGTACAATAGTAGAAAATGCAAGCAATGGGATTGCCCTTAGGTTATTGTTGGTATTCAGCACTGGGGATCACCATTTAAAAATTGATTCCGGACTTACTGTTGTAGCCTTTTCCACATGTTGAAAAGGTACACCGCTGTGATATTCAAACAAAACTGACAGTAAAACTAAGAAAGTTTGTGACATGAACCTGATGTGACTGCTTAAAATGGAAATGTATACAGTGCCTTCAGGAGATGAAGGGGTCATGAAGCGATACCTAAAGCTAGGGCTGTCTTTAAGTGTATGTTTATGTCAGTTTAAAATGGGAACATGTGTGCTAAATTTTCAAGAAGGTAAAGTCAAGTGGTGTCATTACATGTAGAAATGTCTTTTACCAGTAGCAAGGTGGGGTGTAGTTATGTCAAGAAAAGGCTTCTGCAGGTTACCTGACACTTCTTCAGAGCTATGAATCCTGGCCAGAAGTTGAGAAGCAACTCCAACTTCCATGGAGTCACAACTCCTGGGGAATTTTAAATACCTTCAAAACCATTTAAAAGGTTTGCATGTGGGTTTTATCAAGTATTAATGTAGCATCAAAGCTAAACTCTTTCCTCTTTTTCAGTCACTAGTGTATATTGTGTTCCTTTGTACCACTTATTTGCATATGAATTTCCTTTGTTGCCTACACTTACTGTCTGGCAAAGGTAATATCAGAGTGGGTGATATCCTACACTTGGGTGCAGGGGCAGGATTCACTTACATTTGCATAAGTTCTTGCGTAAGTCAAAATACTTACGAACTGTGTAAGATCTTTCGTAAGTGATATTCACGAAACAGGCAAGAAAAGAAATATGTTATAATTTTTCAAGGCATCAATTTACACTTCCCAAGTTAGACATCTTGTGATCATGCTTCCCTGCTGTACCGGATGTTGAACCAGCTTGCATTAATGTGCACAACATTAATCTCGGTACTAGCCATCTCTACTTGGCTGTTATCACACTTCCTGATCTGTAAACTGAATACATGTGCTAGGATGCTTAATATGGTTATAGGAATTTTCTCTTTAATAGCAAAAGGGATGGTTGAATAGTTTTGTCTTCCAGTGAACTGAATTGACCTTTGACCCTTGATCTTTAACTGGTAAAGATGACATGTCGAAGTAACTGATGAAAGAACTTAGGTCGCGTGTGAAGAGAAGAGGGAGGGAGTGGGAAGGTGGTTGACTTGAATATTTTCCACAAAACTTTACTTGTTATGATTCCATGTGTAATTTAATGAGAAAGGAACCTATGTGGTGTGAACTGCAAAGGGAGTAGGGGAGGTTGGGGGGGGGGAGTGATTGGTGTTGGGTTTGTAAGCTGTACTTCCCAATCTGAAATTTGGGGAGGCATAGCCATCGCCCAGTATGGTCCTTCAATCTTCACTTCACCATTGGTTTGGCTCTTTATCAGGCACCTAGCCAAGAGGGTGTTTTGGGGTTGAAACCCCTATGAACCAAGCTTGAAAAAAAAATAATGGCAAAAACATGATTACTATAAACTGTAATATGTTTGAGGCACAAACATTGCACCATTTTGCATCTGGAGACTTAAAAAGCGGTTTTTTTTTCTCCAAAGGGGATGGTTTCCCCTTAGACCCCTCCCCCTTGACACACTTCTTCAAAACCCCTCCCATGACACAATCCTGGCTATGCACCTGTTCTTTAATCACATTGTGTATGTCATGCTTGAAAAGGCTGGGAATGAAAGAATTTCAATACTTTTAGTTGTTTTTTATACCTAAAAAATCCCCAGATTTGCTTTACAATTTTCAATTTTGGAAGAAAAACCCAAGTTACTTCACAGGCTGCAGAATGACCAATCTCAAAATGAAACTGTGCTGTTTACATTTCAAGTAAGATTGGTCAGAATAGTTTCTGTTGATAGATCAATAGTCCTGTTGATCAGTTTAAAAGAGCTGTAGTGTCTTGTATTGCTGTAGTGTACAGGTAATGAATTACCCAAGATGGTGTTAGGGTGTGGATTGGGAGTCTTGTGGACATAGAACCTGGAAACGACCGGGGATTGTAAACAGCAGCTTTAATACGTATGTAAACAGTACAGTTGTTAGGTGGTATTATACAATCTATAATCTATAAATATATCATGGATACATAATTTAATTGGTGTTGGGATGCATGGATCTACATTGCCCCTCCCCCACCACCATTACCTCTTATTTACACTTGTAATTCCCACTTACCTGCAACTATACCCTGGTTAATTAATAGCACAGTAGAGAGGGAGCACCCTCTGGTAGAGCACGGCCTTCCTTGTGCTCTTCTCCCTTACCACCATTGTGTTGGGATGCATGGATATGTAAAGTTACTCAGCATTGATTTCATTTTTCTTTAATTTTCAGTGCAAGAAAGCTAGTTTGAGGAGCGCTGGAAGGAAATGCAATCCAGAAGAATTTCTAGGGCTACAAACAATTGCTTCATCTCCAGGTGAAACAAACAACAACCTAGTCAACCAATCCCTGAGGCCTATTTCACCAGAGAGCGAGTCCAACGCATCCAGCAGCGTCATGATCACACCCACCTGTAGCCCTACAAGAGACATGGCTTCTAAGGATGAGCCAGGATGTAGCCGTCACAGGAATGTATCCAAGGACGATGGTTACCATGGGGACAGTGACTGTGATTTGGAAGAAGATGAGGAAGATGACTTGTTTCCTTGTACGGATTTAGATTTAGAAGCAATCGAAAAGCACTAAAAGATTTGGGAGATTAAAGGAGACTTAACTCTAATGGTTGTCAGTTAAAATACATTTTATGGAATATGATGATTTTTATAAGGTGTATGATACAGGGGAACTCTGAAATTTCTTGGCTTTGTAGAGAGTAAGTTTAAAATATGAAATGGAACTATTTCAATTTTCTTGAGGAATATTGTCACTTAAATTTTAAGCTTTTTTTTTTGACAATTAATAGTACCATAGTTTGAGAAAATAGATTTAAATATTTTTGAATCCGAATTTTCAACAAGACATTGAACTTTTGGTATGAGATACGTTATATATTGCATCGCAGGCAGAAAAGTAGTGCCTGAGATAATGAAAGGTGAGATTAACCATCACTGATTAAACTGTTTGTAGAGAAGCTTTCTTACAAAGTTGTGGGGTGTTAAGTTCTCTCAGCGCCAGCATCAGTATTAGATGAAATTTGTACTTCCAAATTTTTTTTGAAGACGAACACAAATTTTCATGATTGACAATGACATGATGCTGTTGATTGTCGAAAGCTACAAGAGAATTAAGCTGCAGTTTTAGCATATTTCATTATGATTTGATTTTTACTTGGTCAAGTTAGATTAAATGCTCTGTGGTGTAGTTATAACCAAAAATGAAAGAGAATATGGATGGATGTTTTTCTGAGAGAGCAACTTGTCAGAAGTGTCCATGCTAAGCTCCATTTTCATGAAATTTTCAATTTACAGGAGTACTTTTCTAACATTGGAAGGACGTTTGTAAGCATGTATAGGCAAGGGGGACTATTTGCAAGGTATCGCTTATTTTTTTGTGTAACAATTCACATTGTAAGAGTAAGATTGAAGTGTTCCGAGCAGAGAACAACTAGATTGGAAGGATTCACTAAGTTTTGCAGTGCTTATATTTATCACACATAAAATGAAACAAATCTTTTACTCATATTGGTCTGCACTTTGGATGAAATTTTATATATTGTTTTCATCTGTAAAATGTTAAAATATTCAATAGGTCAGGGGATAAAGAAAAAGGACAAAAACCTAAAAAAATGATAACAAAGAGATGTACATATGTCAAAAATCACTAGTGTAGTACATGATAGAAGATTGGTGATTTTTCTTTTAATCCAAGAAATTCAACGTTTTACAAAGTTTGTGTCTAATCAGGCCAAAGGCCTTTTTTTCGGGTGTGTGTGTGTAAAACACTTCTAAACATTTGCTTTTTTTCGCTAGACGTTTTCTTTTCGTTTTCAGTCTCCTATCTTTTCTTCCAGAGATCTCGTTACTCATTTTTATATACGTCAGGTATTACGTTTCTTTAGCACCTGAACATTACCACATCACAATCTTCCCTAAAAAGAAAAGTGTCAGGTCCTTTCTGCCTCTCCTGGCATAAATAAGTACCAAAGAAATTGGGAGAAAAGGGGTATCTTCTTTTCCCCTCTCTTAACCTCCTATCTGCAGTTGTAACCCCCACTTGCCTGTTATAAGGTCCTGGCAAGTCTTGATCACAGTGGAGGAGGCCAGCTGCCCCAGTCCTCTTCCACTTCCAAGGACCTTATTGCAGGTAATTATTTTGTTTTTGTATCTAATGAGTGACATTTTAACGAGCATACCAACCATACAGGAGGGGGTAGAGGCAGAGGGGAGGGGTAGTGAATGGTGTACACTTTTCAAAATGTGATAAATGTTGATGACTTATCCACAGATTTTCAATGGCATTCTGATTAGATCAACATTTTCGAAGTACACTCTTCAAAGGGATGGGTTTGTGTAAAGGGTACTCTCTGTATGCATGCTTGTGGAATATAGATATTTATGTGTGACCCATAAGTCTTGCTAGAATTCAACTTGAATAGAGGAGCATGGTTTACAGAGATGGGTACCGTGAGGGACACCATGAGCTATTGTCAATGTTATCTCAGGGATGTTTGTCTAAAGATGGTTGTCTTTTCACCCCTGAGTATTCTGAGTTGCGATCTTTGAAAGAGAAAATACACAAGTCTGCATTGTATTTAATGTGAAATATGCAATCTTATATTTGAACAGACTCCATACAATTGGGCAAATTTCATGAGATTTGCAAGTACAACAGGCTATAAAAGAAGTAAGTCACCATTGACCGCAGTGATTGAGTATTATTGCATTATGTATTTGTTGTTTGACAAGTGGTTTGTGTTTACACTTCATAGGAATGTAACGATGTTTACGACATTTCAGTGCAGTAAAACATGAAAGCGATAATGGCTTATCAAGTGTAGTCTATTCATGTTGACCACTTTGGTTGTTAGCACTTGTTATTAGTAGCCATTGGACTCTTACATTGAGACTTTAAAGCTATCATGGAAGTGAGTGGTACTTCGCTGAAGTTATTTAATGGTGGCTTTGAAGTATACTTGCCAGGATTTGCTTCCCACAAACGTAATGGTAATTTAGTGGTATGATTACTACACAAGACTGTAATAGCACGAAGTAAGCTACAGAATTTCTTCTTATATTGTACTCAGTGGTACTGGTAGCAGTGATTCAGTAAATTCTGTAGCACTGGTCTTTCCCTCCCCCTTTTCCCCCACCCCCTTCTCCCTTTTCAGAATATATTGTTACTTCCAGTGTAGCAGTGCTGCACCTCACTGTCACAGGATTGCTTTCAAGTTGCAGCATATAGTTGTGGCAGCCATGTAAAATTATAGTTGTGGCAGCCATGTAAAATAAAATATTATTGAAATTCATCTGCTTGCATATGTTTGCAAAGTAAGGTGTGACAGTTACCTTTGTTGAAACTGAAATCTAGCTATACACAAGTGTTGATAAGCTTACTGTGGGGAAGGGAAGGGGAGTTGGGGGGGGGGGGAATAGAGGGATAGTATATATTCTTTACTTTCTTATGAGAAGTTATAGAACCAGTGTCAATGCCATATTAGCTACATGTTGTTAATTTTGTAGCTGCCCTGGTAGGTAAAAATATAGGCCTTTGCAAAATTTATGTAATTTGATGGAAATCGGGGTTATTAGCATCTTCTAAATTATTTTCATTTCTGCTAGTGTTTCCTTCCGTAAAAGAAGAACAGAGCTCAAAAGTACAACAGTCCTAATCCAAATGTAAATCTGAGTTAAGAGTGTCATAAGTTTTTGGTGGTGACGTGACACATTCTCTCGTTTCACTTTGTGCTATTTCCTTAATCTCTCGTAGGTTTCCTATTTGAGTAATTGCCAAAACTTTAAGCTTATGCGTTTGCTTTCTTCGCGCATTTATTTTTGCAGTGATACAGTACTATATCAATAACGTGGATTGTTGAAGGCAATGTGTTATTAATTATTATAAATCTGTTTTTATTGTTATTATAGTTTGTCATATTTCCCACGAACCTCAAGAGCTGTCCTGAATTGTCACAAATTTTTGAAGCACAGTGGTTTCGAGGTCATTTTGCAATGAAGTTGTCGACTCAGATGGGCTTTTTTTTTTTGATAGACTCTCTAGTTTATATGTGAAAGTTGATAGACCGATTATGTCGGTTTTAGTTTATGAAATTGAGAAAACAAAAGAAACGAAGGTAAAGTTTAACTGATTTAATTACCTATTACTGTTTGTTGTAGAGGGAGGCAGACAGATTTATTTGGCAGGGGAAAACTGTGTAGCAACAAGTATAAATAATATTTTATACTGCACGTAATTTTCTATGATTATGGTACACTGGTTTGTGGGCTGTGTTGGGATAGAGATTCACAATTTTATGATTGGAAGGTGAAATGACTACTTTTCTCAATCTTTTTTGAAAGTTTTTAACTAAAATTTACGGAGGTAGGTAGCATTTACCTCCTGTGTAGTCTTTGTATAAAATTGACGCAAGCAGTAATGAGTGAGGATAACCTCACATTTGTGAAGAGGTCTTTATAAGATAAAAAATAAAGAATGAAGTTGATGATGACAATGATTATAAGCAGTTTGTTATTTTAATGAAATTCAAACTTTGATGTTTTTTTTCCGTATAGAAAACTAAGAGAGTTCCTTCTTTAGATTCTCCATGTACTTTGCACCCTGCATTAATAATATTAGTAACTGGCTGTTACGAGCAACAGAGCTCCAAAGTATGTGTGTGCGACAGATGAAACTCTTTCGCACATATATACACCTGAGATAGCTCAGAGGGCATATGTGTATATGACTTTCAGTGATGTCAGATTAGATTTTCAGGTTGGTTTATTAAAAAGAAATGAAAAGAATTTTCGGTAGAGGTTTGGCCAATATTATTCACTGCCATGTTAGGTTAGAAATTCAAAATGTCCTCGGAGCTCTTTGCATGGGAAGAGCTCATGTCAAGATCGCAAATGAAACTACCAGAAATTTGTTTTTGATTGGGCAAAATAATAATTTTTGCAATATGTATCAATATAAATGCCCAGTTGGTAGCGTTTTTATGTCCTTTTTGCTTTTCATGTGATAACAGTGTAGCTACTGTTTTGTAAAAAAATGCAAAATTTGAACAGGTTTGGGTATCTTTGGATCATGGATATCTTTTGCAAGAAAGTTTTTTAATTTTAGGTAAAAGTCGATCATCAGGCAGGTGTGTTGCCATCAAGATGCTGTCATTAAATGCTCGAGAAGAAAAGAGGCACTTGAATGAGTGCTAGTCAAAGGGATTATTCTTTGTCATACAAAAATCTTTAATAAATTTCTTCTTGGAAGTTTCTTTGCCTTCGTGCATCATTAAGCCAATGTGTGGTTCTAGGTCTGGCCTAAGCTTATGCCAAGTAGAAATATCACCATTTGTATTTTAGCTTTCACCACAGAAAACAAATTATTAACTTCCATATTACACACCAACAAAAGTGTTATTAATAGAAATTAACGAAGATAGATTAGATTAATAAAAGACAGTCTCTTCCTGAAACCTTTTCTGTAGTCTCTTTTTTTTTTTTTTTCAAATTTTTTTTTTATTATTTTTTTTGTTTCAGGGGTTGATATCATGCGCATGATATCAAGATTACTTTTTTTCTTTCTTTCTTTTGACTCATGTCTTCTTAAAAATGTGCTTAGTGAGCCTTGGCACGTCACAATTGAATCCTTTAAATGCTATATTGTCTAATTTAGTATGTAGCTGAAATGTAAAAGCATATCTTTGTTTAATATCAAGTTCAACAGGGTAAAGCAGCATGATTCAGTGACTTCAGTTCTTAATGCCCTATTTTTACTTTGCATAGCAAGCAAGCTCAAAGAAGAGCATAAACTATTACCATATTTTGATTCCAATTCTTTCTCTGTCTTTTCATCTTTTTCTCTCTTTTCCATTTCAATTGACTTTTTTCTCCTTTTTTATGTTTTTGTACACTTTTTGTGAATAATTTCTTTTCATGGCAAGTATAAAAATTGTTTACATGTTCTGTATTGCATGTGCATTGACACAGTTGCAGCAGTGTCCAGCAGTGGTGTTTCCAGGCAAAAAAGAGGTACACATATGGGGGGGGGGATAACAGGGGAAAGGAGGGAGATTGGCAGAAGTAAGATTTAAAAATGAATTTGTGATTGCTTTGTTGGAATTTGCATGTAAGCCCCAAGGCCTTACCTATTTATGTGTTGTTAATGCCACTGTTGGACACTTTCATGTAATGTGCATGAGTAACAAAAAGAAATCCTTTCTAAATATATTTGATACATTGTGTCATGAATTTGATGACCTGTGAGCCTTTGAGGTGACCAGGGGTACCATAGAAGTTATAAACTTGCTAGTTACTTGACATGTAGTACTGCTCCATGCCATAATTCCATTGTTCAATAATGTCACAATCCCATTTTAAAGTGCCTGCCCTTGATTTTTTTTTTTTCAATTTTTTGTGTACTTTTTCTTTTTTTTTTGTTGTAATGAAATGTTTAACAATGCAATTTGGTTGTGTGTATATTGCCTAGAATTTACTAAAAATTATCAGTCCTAGACAAGTATGTGATGAAATTTCTCTTACATTTAATCATATCTTGAGAAATCTTGTTATGTGGGATGTGGTGCAGAGGTATTCTGCAGTGATTTCAATGTTTTGTTTTTAAATTTTTTTGTTTTCTTTTTTTTTTGTGTGTGTAAATTAAATTCTCCTTTGAAATTTTTTCCTTTTTCTTATCGATTGAAATTGAGACAGATTCTTTGAGTGTTTTGCAATAGTGTTAGCAATAGTAAGATAGAATTCTTATTCACTGTTAATATAATGTGTGTGTGCTTGTGTTTGATGTGATGTTGTTAGCATGCGCTTTTGAGATGACGGCATTGGTTTGTATGCACAAGAAAATTAAACACAGATTGTGGTTCTTGTGGAATGTTCTTTGTCTCTTTTGTCATTTTTCATGTCTTGCTTATTGTTCTATGCATTTCATTTGTAGTGCTGCAAGTTTGCATGAAGCTTTTGTTTCTTTTGTTTACAGAACCAAACAGAATGAGTCCAATGTTATACTAAAATATAAATCTCTGCATATGGCTTAATGAGTATGAAAAATACAAAAAATATCCAAATTTTAGACATTGTAGGGACTACTGCTCTGAGGTTGAAATGAAAATTGTTCATGTCTGACCATCTTAGGAGGAGGAGGGCCAGTGACATGCATAGGAATACAAGCCAGGAGGGGACAGGGGCCAGTGACATGCATAGGAATATAAGCCAGGAGGGGGGACTGCACCTCACCCTCAGTTTTGGGCAAGACCCATTTTTGTGACAGACTTTTTGGAAAACTTGGCCAATTTACTTCAGTTATTCATGTTTTCATGTTTTTCATGAGCAATGATGTCTCAGTCATCCCAGAGCAACAGTTTGTACACTTATATTAGCATGTATTTACAATTGGATGGACAATTAAAACAGTCCAAAAAGACTCAGTCATATTTGCCTGTCTGTCCAAGGAAGAGAGGTGGGGGTTGCAGTGATGTGTTGAAAACAGACTGACTAGCTCAGTCTGGTATGGACAATCAAATTAAACAGATCTTATAAATGACATTTAAAAAAAAAAACTGACATGTCAGTATACCAGTGTCATGTGAAGATTATACCATCACAACGATTTTGATTATGATTTCAATACTAGTTGACCTAAAAGATCTACTTCATCCCTCAATTGCCACCCCCTCCCACAGGCTATCAACTTTGCCAGGAACTATATGTGGGTTAGAAGGAGGTTACATATACAAACAGGAGCTTCATTCTTAAACCAGGGTCTTTTCAAGAAACAATTCCAATGTACTTCACCCCTCATTACCCGCAATTTACCCCTGTAATCCCCACTTACACGCAGTAAGTCCCTGGCAAGCTTTTAATAGCACAGTGGTCCTGGGCAGCCTAAATTTTGATTGACATAATTTCAAACCATACTATTACTTTGATTAGTCAATGATGACTTGTGCAGATCACTCACTAAGGCAGACAGTTCATGTACAGTAGTGTGTGGATTGTGTGTGTATGGCCTTGAGCAATTCAAACCAAGTACAGGCCATTTAAGGTTTGTACAGGAGGTGCACTAAACAGGTATTTTTCTTGTAATTTGGAAGACAGTGTAGAAGTAAACCAGGCCTGTAGCCAAACAAGGCACAAGGCCAGATGTGTAAAAATGTATTAAGTCAATGGCAGCTTGAAAACTCTAGGGCAGCAAAATTTTTTCAAGGGGGCTTCTCCCCCTTGCCCCCCCCCCCTTGACTACAGCCTTGAAGTAAACTTTTACTATCTGAGGCAAGATTTGTTGCCATTTCAGGCAAATGCTGCTGTAGACTGTATGTCTTACTATCACACTGTACATGGACACCTCCTGCATATGGGGCTTTCCAGTGGTAATGAAATTGTTTGCTGAGCATAGGCTATACAGTCATATCACTGATCTGCACATGTCATAGTCCAATCAAAATGGCTTATGCTTGCATTGCTTAGTTTGAATTTGCCCACTGTCACATCAAAGTCCATTAGCCAACATTGAATTCTGATTAGCCATGGTTGCCCCTGATGTCAAATGTAGGCTGATAAAGCAGCCCTTTCATATAACTCTACCCTATTTATCCTTCTCATGGTACTTGTACAAGATTTTCAGATAAGGACAAGGAAGAAGTAAAATATTTCCATACAGGACATATTCACTCTGCTCTTGTTTATTTTAAAACAGCAATTGGGTCTATTAAACTCAAATGGCTTCCTTAATGCACCGGGCAGTTCAAATCCTTTACATAGAAAGGTTATTTTTGTCTCCTAAGGCGAACGCGTATAATTGCAACCCACAACATCAGAGGCAGACAGGTGATTTGTGCTCCGGTGGGATAATGCGCGTAAGTGTGCCACACGCGCGTCAGAAGTTAACGTCGTGCGTGCAGTATGGCTCATTGTTTATCCACCAAAATGTCGTAAATGCATAAGGTCTATTGGAAGGGGACATCATAGGCCTGTCCATGCCTACCTCTTCACGTTTTTGTACATTTCCGTATCTGCAATAATCCATATGCAAAAGCTTATGTAAACGTGACAAATTTTAAAGAAGTGTGGCAATATTTTGGCCTGTCTTTTGAGACTTTAACATTTCTGACATAAAAAGCCGCATGAAAATGATGACATTCATGGATCCAGATCTCCTGCGTGGGTATGTCCATGTGGAGAGGGTGGCTAAATCCCCATCGCAAAATTTGTCTACAATTAAGGGTTCTTTACCGCTAATTTGAACTATTATTTAGTCAAGAACTTTACATCGTATTAACTATATTAGTCGCCCTTTATACAGTTTAATAAACACCCCTTTAATTTTTCTTGCATACTCAATAAACAAACCTGTTTCTACAGCTTAAAAAACTCGTAGCACATTACCCAACCTGCCGACGGGGACCCGACCGTAACTACTTAGCTGAAGAGTGAAAATATTTTTGGCATGTTTACACTGCCCTCGCCAACCCTGGAAAAAATAATAGGATGCTGCAGATTAGGGGAATTTTATTTTCAAAAACTTTCCTCGTCCAAAGATACAAATGTTTGGGTATTTGATCAAAACGAAAGAACTGTATTTTGAATGACGTACGTGCATAGCTTTTCTTTCTTTTGTAAAGCTGAGTTTTTTTTTTTTTGTCCCAACGCCTCTCCCCACCTGAAAATAGAGCTTTCCAGAAAAGTTCTGGGTTCTGTTTAGGGCAGCCCCCCCCCCACAGATCACAGACCTACATATCCCCACCCACCCACCCCACCTTACGAGTATGCTCTTATAACCATCCTTGGTTTCCCGCGAGCGCCCTGATCCTTTGTTTCCTCTGAAACGGAAACTGAAACAAACCTCTCTTGCTCTCACTAATGATTAAAGGGAAATATTGTGTTTGTGCATAGAAAAATTTCATATTTTTAAAACCAAGAAAAAAAGGCAGCTCAGTAGCCAGTAGCTTTCTTTTCAAGGAAGAAGGTTCTAACAGAAAGAAATTCGGTTATTTGTTGCTCTAGAATAATTTGTTGGGCCCAAACTTTCAAAATTTCAGATGATGCAACATCAGCAACTCGTGTAATGCATGCTTTTTTTCTGTAGATGAAATTTTTGCTGGAGTTTATTGGTGAGACTGAATGGCTTAATAATGGCTATAGCTGTGTTCGTTGTATACCATATTGGTGTATTTTAAACGCAATAAACGCAATATTTCCCTTTAAAGGGGCGTATTGAGTTGGTTCACAAAATTCATGATTTTTTTCACAACTGTTGAGATTTATTCACATCTTGATGGTAAATGATCAAACTAAGAGATTCTGCAAATTTGACTCATTACTGAAATGGCAATGATACGGTAATAAATGATTAAAATCATTTATTACAAATTTGTGACCAGACACTTTTACCATTATGTACCGTAGTAATCATATGCAACCCCTTTCCACAAAAACGAAAATTTCTCACATTTTCGGTAACTGTAGGAAGGTAAACATGAGAAATGAGACTAATTAGAAGCATTGTCATGCAATGGTTCCCTTCAAAATCATCACAAAAATAATCGATGTCAACTCAATGAGCCCCTTTAACAGTTTAAATGAAGAAACAATCGTCTCAATCTTTCATGGACCGTTGGACACATGGGCTAAATCTTACAAATCTTCTCACTTCCCTTACCCTGCCTTACAAGTACCTTATCAGATGTTTCAGAACATATGAAAAGGTAAACCAACGACTTTATCTACATGAATTACACATATCAGGTGTAAACATTTTGTTACAAGATTTAAAGTAGCCATTTAGGAATTACGATACCAAGGTATGACTAATTCAATTCGGGGTGAGCTCAATTTCCCTTTAACAGTTCAAAGAGCCGAGTTCATTTCACCTTGTTCTAACTTTTAATGTTGCAGTTATGTTGATAAAAAGAGGAAATGTAACCTTTGTTCCAGTCCACACTTTCCACCGTAGAGGCGTAATTTTCCTACATAGACTACCGTATAAAAATTTTTAAAAAATCGACTAGTACAACAAGTGACATGAGTTCGTAAAACTGAATCATTGTATCTTCGAAATTCTATAGACGGATAGACTTCTGCTTTTTCTTCAAGTTGACTGAGTTAAATATTTCCCTAGCTAGACACGTGGGCGGTTGCATGTGAAGTCGCACACCTCCGTAAAATTTATATTTTTGCATTATCCTTGTGAGTTGAAGCCTACGATATGGCGACTGTTCATTTCAATGCAAGTTGTGAAATGATGGGGAAATTTTATGAACGATTAAACAGTAAAGGATAATCACTCGGCTGTATGCATCAAATAGATTTTGAAAGCAATCGTCCCTAAAAATTTACCTGTTTACATGGCTGTTTGAGATCCCACAGGGGCTGTGTTAATTGTTTTAAATGAATGTGAGGAGGGCAGTTTTTTCTAAAGATGGCGTTTTACGCCCCGGCATCTTTCTGGAGGCACATCGCCGGTCGCCCAGTGTATTTTGAGCCCTGGATCGCTTTTTCCGCTCTCAAATTGCGTGACTGTGACGGGCAAGGGAGGGGGATGGCTAGGTATGCTCAACGCGCGGAGAAAAACCAAGATCGTAAATTTATGAAAGAAGGTGCTTGGACGGTTGATCTCCCTAGTAGGCTGTATACCCAGACCCGGTCTAAATCGGTAGTCAACTGGTCGATAAGACAGTGTACGCACTGAGCATTACCACCTACCCATATTATAGGGAGAACTATAGTGAAAAGAGGTCAATTGAATGGTCTACGAGGGCCCTTCCTCAGCTCCTTACCACACACTATCCAGGTATCTACAACTTTGCAGGGATTGGGAAAGATCATCTCAGGCGATTTAAGAGTTATTTTAGGCCAAACATCCCCACTCCCTGGTGGAAATTTACACATTTTGGCCCGGCCGGACAATCGCAGAAGTGTAATACGTTATCATTGCACCACTTGACCTTAACGACAGCCTGCATCTTTTTCTGGAGGCCGGGGAAGAGGGGTTTGACCTTTTCCAGACCCCTTCAATAGCCGCCGTCATTCGGCCCATTATCCTGGAATCGCAATCTTTTCACTTCATCAGCTACACTTGGCAAGGCCTGTTAACACAGACCAGTAACGTACGGGTAGCCCCTGCGCAAGGACCACCCAATAACCCCATTTCGCCAGCAGTAGGCCCATTTTTGGAAAATTCATATGAACCTCTTACAGACAGACAGAACCTACAACGGTACACAGACACTAGAACGTCCAGCTCTGGGGATTTTGGTACGGGACGGTGGTATTGTGCCTTGACATAAATAAGCATTAAAATTTACATCAATTGAGCTTAAACGCTTTTTCAGTTTTGTCTTCAACGGACAGACCACCCGAGATTTAAAAGACATTGGTCTCATGACTGGTCAGAAAAATCCAGCCGCCGGCGCGAGTTCACCGAGACCACCCAAAACCGATTTCGCTTCTGGCTGGGCTCGGTTTGGTTCCGGTTTAGGTGGTCTACAAACATCATGAGTCATGAGTTTATTATGAATCAGAGTTGTAACTATATTCGCTCGTTTCGGGATTGGGGAAAGGATATTATATACACAGTGAACACAGGCTTCTAATTGCATACGCGGCCTATTATATACTTTCTCTGACTGCTAGATTACATTCTTGTCCAATGTGGAGGGCGCTAGCAACAGTTATTCGATACTCCATGGTGTTGATCAACTTCGTTCGGCATACAGGGGTGGTGCCAGCTGGAGAGGGGTGACCCCGTCGGGTAAGGCTGCCACCCCAACCCCCCCCCCCAACACCATCTGGGAATTATCCAATTTTCGCCGGGAGGCCATAATCGGCAAGATGAAGTACGTAGCTCCCGACCAGTTGCTGTCGCGGTTTACGGTTTCTGTGTTTGTTCTCAAGAGAGTATTTTTTTCAATAGAAACTCAAAATTTTTGGCGCAATTCGCATGTTTGTTTCAGTTTTTATCGTTACTCTCCATTTAGCTAAATAGCACAAGGTCTTCCTACCTTACCCAAGTAACATATATTAGGGAGTTGCCATTTAAATAGCAGCTCCCTGCATATATAGGTAAAAGCCGACATTTTTCCGCGTTAC
>WURT03414290.1:5487-18116 GCA_009936505.3 Holothuria glaberrima
TCAACCATTCAAAAGTCCCCATCCGTCTCACCTCTCCCCACCCCATCCCACTCAATATTTAAGACATTACTTACTGCATTTATTGCTGATGAAAGCCAAAAATGGTACTGTCCTGACTATTATTACGTGACTGACACTGGCATAGGTGAGCTTCTTTACTTCAAATTCTGCTGGGAAAACCTGCTTCCTACTTCAGACCCCTGTTATAGGAAGACCCTTGCAGCTGTTACTTGAGTGTTTTGCCCTGAAGAAACAACCCTCCTCCCCATTCCCATCCACTCCACTTTTCTAAAAAGCTTATTTAAGCAGCTAGGCAGTTGGCTCTACCTGCTATACATCTTCTCCCTGTACTGTTAATGATACCACCCCACAAAGTATTTGATCAAGTGGGGTGCAAAGAGTTCTTAATTGTAGTGGGTAAGGGGATGGATTACTACAAGAGAAATAAATGAACTAACAATTGTGACTTACAAGTTTATACTGCTATCGTACATGTAATTAGACTAGACCATAATCCTCAAAACTTCCTGGTTTGGAAATGCAGGGGGACATATATTTATGAGATTAACGAATTCCGTGAACTGTTTGTGTGTCATTTTATCATACTTTCTGACAAACACCTCTGCAGGGCCCTGAAAATTTAGCAGCATCACATTTAAAGTCTAATAGGGTTTACTCTCTATAATCCTGACAACTTACAAATGGTGAAGCTTCTACACCAAGATGACCTTGTCACAGGTGAGAGTAATTTTCTCATAATTATTCATTATGCTGACCTAATGTTGTTACCCTATCACAGCCACTCAGACACCCTCAAGATGGCCAAATTACTCTGCGCCTTTATGCATACTGAGCTATGCAAATCAATGTAACTGATCCGAACAACCTTTCCATTTTTTCAGTGTAAAAAGGGCAGACACAGAGAAAAGCGCTGACCATAGTTAAAAATAAAACAAAAACAAGTTCAGAAACAGAAAATGACTCCCATCGTTGCCCTTACACAAATTCATCTTGAACACAGCAATCATAGTATCTGAAGACTAATTACCTCATGCATATTCATGAGGATCCGCATCTCACGCGGGAGGCCCGGGTTCGATTCCCAGGTCGAGTCATACCAAAGACCTTAAAAATGGAACTTCTGCCGTTGTGCGTGATGCTCCGCATAAGCAATGGAGTAAGGGAAAACAAGCCAGGGAGCCACAACTGGAAAAGAGGCCATGGCCAGCTGGACTTGCACCAATTGGTTGGAAACTGGGCCGTTAAACCTCATCTAACTAACTCATGCATTTACGCATACCGTATTTTGCAAATGAATTAATTGAACTGATCTCAGTAATCTTTTTAACATGCTTTCTCAGAATGTAAACAAGAGCAGACTCAGTACAAACTTCAGTAGTGTTGGTTCCAAAAGAGTGATTAAAAAAGACAAAAAGATATCTTTCTTTGCTCTAACAGAATTGTTAATCTTCATTAGATGAAACACTTTTCTTCATTGCAAGTATGGTAATTGTGTTACCACTGCAGGCTAATAATTCTTTTAAACAAAAATTATGTCACACTCCTTCAAAAAGTTATACAAAACATACAATACATAGACATATGTTGAATTAACCCAACAATTATAGGAAGGAGCTAAAGAATAATTACAGTAGGCTACAAAGCTAGTAAAATTGATTATAAGGGAAATTACCCTCAAATAATTCAATGTGAAGAAGTACACTAAACCACATCATATTTGATATCAAATTATCAAAACTGGTATGACAATAATACACATAACACACATGCTATCTGTATTTGTATAAAGTGTGTCACGATTTCAGAATATTCATGTCTTACGTGAGAAACTAGTGCACCACAGCAGTCTTCTAGCGAAAAGCCCCTTGACAACTCAAGAGTGCTGAACCTGTTGCACTACAGAATTAAAGCACAGGAAATTGCAATTTCAGACAAATTTTTAAAAGGCTCTTGAAAAGGCATGGCTGCACATTGTTCCATGCTTCTTATGGTACTACCACAGGATTCTCAATATAACTGTGTGCTAAATGCCAAGTGTTTTCATGCTATTCCTCATGTAAATTTTGCCATGACCCAACGTTGGTTTGCAAGTGTGACAGTATCTTTGGGGTCGTTAAATTTTGTGGCCAGTGCTCTACATTTACTTTCAAACTTACTTGTCCGGCAAGCAAGCAGCCTCTGAAATTCACTTGCCCATTTTTTCACTTGCCCTTTGTATAAGGCAGACAAAAAGAATAGTCTCTCAGTCAGCTTCATACAGTCACACTAGTGACAACAGCCTCAAATTTATTCTTCACAATTATTGGGTTGTGCTCTTGTTTAACTGACCAAGATAAAAGTTTTTATAGATTTATAGATTATTATAGCCTTAGATCCCCCCAGATTCCCTGGTTTGTAAATCTACAAGCCACAATACTTACTTCCTATCTACAATTGTAACCCCTGTCCGAGAAATTTGATGTGTAATTTGAATCCTGTGCTATTTTCTATCCAATTTACTAGATATATTTCCGTTCTGGAAAGGAATTTCGAGTGAAAACTTCCCAAGTCCTATCTACTATGATTTACAGTGGGTTTGGATGTATATATTGTTTTCTTTGGGTTGTTCAGTGTAGATTTTGCTTGTCTTCGGCAAATGCAAGTACGAATGTGCGAAGTATTCAATGAAAACTACGTTGATGAGTTTCAGCCACTTTCGTATATCAATTTCAGGATGATTTGCATGAACTGTGGCTTTGAATATTTTCCCCTGCTGTTACAGGAAAATTTGTTTTTTCCTCACAAAAAGCTTGAAGTATCAGTCACCACTTGCCCATTTGGGCACTTTGGAATAAGAGATGTCAAGCCCTCCTGGTGGAAAAGTTTTATTTCTTTGTCTTTTGAATGCAGTGCCAGTTACTGATTTCCCTTGCACCTTGATGTCATAAATGGAATGTGGAAGGTCCAATTTCAAGTTGTATAAATGAAAGTCTTCCCAATATTAAATTTTATCATCGCCATTCAGAAATATTAAACATAATTGTGAAAAACAACAGATTTTAATAAAACCTATCTCCAACGGGCAGTCAGCCTTTTTTGCCTTCAAAGTTTGACAAATCCATGATAAAGGCATTGCAATGTTAAAAATACAATACCAAATTTTACCTTTTCATAAAATGCAATTTTTTAAACCTCTTTCTTCCCATAAATGAATTTTAACAGTCAGACTGACTATAACCTAGTGAAAAGGACATAACTGTTAGTTTTTTGGTGCATAATTCAATTAAGCAAAGAATTTGTAACCATACAAAATACCACAATTAAACTGACCCTAAGTGTGATTCAAAACAAGCCATTTTTATTAGTTTCTTTGTACTACATAAAGTTGAAGCAACAAATCTCTCGTCTTTGCAGAGCTTTCCAAAATACTGGTCCAGCAGCCAATTCATTGGACTGTCTTTAACAAGAAATAAGAGACTTTAACAACCAGATGCAAAATACTTTATTTGAAAGAACTGTAGTACAGTCCAGCAAAAATAACCTGACAAATTGATATTTTGGTATTCCTGCTTACATTTCGTTATTTCACATTTCTATAGATTTTACTACAAATTTTGTCACTGTACATAAAGTATGAGACAATCACAAGTGACTCTTTGCTTGATTAAAGAAAAAAATCACGCTTTTTTGGCGCTGCACAAAGTGTCAGCAATGAATCTGTCATCATATTCAGAAATGTCAAGAACACTGGTCCAAGATGGCGATTCATTAAATTGTCCTCTGACAAAGATGACAAGAGCTTGAAAATGAGAAAGTGTAATATATTTGGAGTTTTCAGGGACTTTTTTCATTTCTTTGAACTTCATAATTCAACCCCAGATGATCTACAGCTAGCATCTCTTTCAAACATTAATTTGAAAAAAGAAGGATTGACATTTTCAAGTGGTCTTTCGTAAGTTTTTCCTCTATGAGAAAGCATCATTACATGATCCCATCAAACACTTGCAATCAAGACGCACTTGTGAGAGGTATGTCTGATTGAAGTTTTAAATCTCATCCTAGGATATATTACTCCATGTCTGCCCAAAAACCGTAGTTTGGAAGCAAGTGTTGTGAACAACAGCGTTTCGTGAACCATCCAAGCTATAAGGAATTGTGCGGAAGACAAATGAGGGCGATCTTTGTTACAAGATGGGGGACGTAGGGGGACAGTGCTAAAACTATGCCAGGTAGTGTGTGAAGTACGAATTAATGCATATAAGGTGTAGCATGGGTTATATATATATGTCTCCAAAGTGAACTGATCAATCACATACAGTACAAGATATAAGTTTGCACTGTTACTGTTCATGCAGAGGTTTTATTGGTGAAGGGGGTGGGGAGACATATCTAATCCTAAAGCCCTTCAACCAGCAGTCTAAACGAACAAATACCGAACTTTCATCATATCCAATTACGACTCATCCTTGATCGCAAGAAATTAAATCTTGTGCATCTGCCCAGTCTTTGGTATGGGTTACTGCATTCAGTTGTGGGAATAAAAACCAAGCAAACATTTTAACATGTGCTTTTATTTTCCCATAAATGTAATGTCATTTACTACAATTTCCTTTATCCTTATTTAAGTATACAACATGTTCCACTTTCAACAAAAAATTTGTTACAAAGTCGAAAATACTTCAGCCTGCCTTAACTGTTTGTAAGTGGTAAGTGGGGTTTGTACTCATACAAAGGATTTAGATATGAAGCTTAATTTTCTAGTTAATGTAAAACTTGGCTTAATTCTTGCATGATGTGGCCTGCACTTAAACTCATGGCGCATGATGCAAACACTTTGTTTTCATACTCACAAGTCTACTGCCTAACAAATCTGGTTAATTTTCCCTGACCCTACCATAACCCCAAACCAATTTCTTCCTAAGATGTCAAGTTTTAAAAATGACATCGGGAAATTATTAAAAAACCAGAGCAAATGAAAAATGCCTCCCCACTGTTTATTTTCTTCTTTAGACTCAGGAGCAATCAAGCAGACTGACAAGCTCCCATGGAAAGTGTTGCAATCCCACCTAATTACACGCTTCGTACATATTTATACTTCGTACGACAAGAGGTGTACAATTACACTTGTGTGATTTTAACCACTTAAAAAATCAATTCCATGCTCCCAATTTTGATGACTTTGCCATTTCGATACACGTTCCTTAAGAAAAGCTCGAGCCTAACATGGATCACTCGTGCATTAGTTATCCAATAACAGCGTGTTTTCAAAACTGGTAAAAATACATCAAATAATCCATTAAAATTAACAATGCTCTGATCTTTATTGACAGTGGCATATGCTCAAAGGCAGGTGATAATATAGAATGAAATATGTCAACAGGAAAAAAGACATGGTAGAATTCTTTTTGTCAAAGCGGCTGCCTCACGAACATCGATAGACTTTGAAAAGTATGAAAGTAAAAGAAACGCTGCCTACACAGAAGAGACATTATGGTAACTACTTCAAAGAAACCAGTTTCCTTCTGTAAATTGTACTTGAGGCAACTGCTTTAGAAAAAGGTTTTTGTGATTAGCTGTCATTATAGGAGAAGAAACTCCACCTCTCAGCCTAAAGAACCTAGTCTTGAATGTTTTAACTTTCCCTGAGCCCTCTTTCTTAGCAAGATGTTCAGAGTTTTCTTGTTCTAAATAGTATAAACCATGAACGTTTCCTATTAAAAACTTTTGTTTCCTGTCAGAGGATGATAAAAAAGCTATGTGATACTTCTTTGGTTTCTCCCCAACATCTCAATGTCATTATATACATATTTGCTTGGAAAATAATTCAACTTGAATTGAACAGGGTCTAAGGGGAACCAAACAAGAATCTGGACAAAAATGTTGACTTGATTTGGTTAAAACTAGACCAAAAGGGGTTCAATTTTGAACCCAACCTAGTCAAACATGTTTAACAGCCTGAGGTTCTAGTAATTTGCACCTGGGACCCAAATCAGAGTGATCATTTTTTAGAGTGTTCTATGTAAAACTTTTCTGTATCAATTTTGTGTGCATACACCTTTTTCATGACTGAAGTTCCAATAGTTGTACTGAATAATTGAGTATTACTACTCGAACCAAAACACAGAATAGGTGTTAATTTCAAGGAAGCTCAATGTAGCTGATTTTTTTTAAGTTCAAGTAATTTAAGGTCCACAAGTGTAATTTTGGATTAATAAGACAAATGGCAATTTTTTTACCTTGCAAGTAGGTTTCTCTTCTGGAAACACAATTGAAACATAAAATTAATGAAGTTCCAATTCTTTGAAGCCATTAACCTCAACATTACTGAGTGAATGAACATGACACCCAATTTTTGCAAGCATTTTTGGACAAATTTCAGAAACTGGTGATAAGGGAGGAGAGTTATGAGTTAGCCTCTTTTACATATATGTACCCTAGAGCAGCTAACTGAGCTTACTACCCCCTTCCCCCAGCTCTCTTCAAATAAAGAAACATGCAAGAAAAGGAGCCTTATGACATGGGCATGGAAAACCCAATTTGTTATCAAAGCTTCTGCCACTTCACAAACTAAAGCAATACTACTGTACTACATGAATTACTTGACAAAGCCAAATGGCAAGCATGGATATATGTGTAGTTGAGACTTGACCACATCTGAAAACTATTATCACCTCAGAGCACTATATAGCCAACCCAGTAAAACAAAACTATATGGAATACAACCTACTGAAATGGTGCAATTACTAGCATCATTGGTAAATAGTTTGGCTTTTGCATAAACAAAACAGGTTTATTGTAGTCATGAAATCAGTGCCCATCTGATATTAGGTGACACCTTGTTTGGGCCATCTTTGAACACTTTTACAATATCCTGGGGAAAACCTTGAGAATAAACAGCCAAGAGCAAGGGAATCTATGTATAGATTATAATCCTAAGGGATATTATAAATGTGGGGCTCCATTGTGGGTTTCCGCAAACGAGGGGGTAAGATAATCTACAGTATGCATGTGGAAAAAATATTTAGTGGTCACTGTCTCCTAAAAAAAAAAAAAAAAAAAGAAATAAGACCTAAAAAGAATAAGGGGCCAACATCACCAACTCATTCACAGACCTTTTGGGGGAATCTTTTGGGAAAACATGGTCTTAAATATTTAGGCAGTATTTCAATAGGTGGCGATCACCATTTCCAAACGGGATTTCCATATGTATAGCTACATTTTACGCACCAAAGAAGCTGCTTTGTGCTGCATGTACCTTTCATGAGAATATCACCTGTTTGAGCAAATGTATTGACATACATCACATACTACCCTACAGTGATTGTATGTAAAAGCTGTTATTAACTAGCCATATATTTAGATGCACTTAGTGCCTTGATATAATCATTTGTCATTTTTGTAAAATTTTGGGCACATTTGCAATTTAATGCCTGTGTCTCAGCATGTACAGCACTAGGGGAAAGTGATATGCTGAAGAATGAGGACAAAAGACACAACTAGGATGCAACTTTGTCAAACACAGGGCTCAAAATAACCGGCAGCACCGACAGCTATGGCTGTCGTGCCCTTACTGATGGCTGTGGAACCTCTTACTAATTGTCCTATGAAATAACATAGACCAACAGCCAATTTGCTCATTTTGGCTGTGCCCTTTTTCAAGCTTATTTCGAGCCTGGAAACAAATTATATATCAAGGTTTTTTTTATTCTTTATAATAAGTGACTAATAGTGAAAGTAATAGTAATAGCAACATCAATTGTGACAGCAGCAGTAATAGTAGTAATAGTTATAGAATAGTAATATAGAATTAGAGTAACCATAATGTAACTACAATAGTAGCAATAACATAGTAACAGTAGAAGTAATGGTAATATAAAGTAATAGTTTAGCAATGATAATAAAAGTAAGAGTAACAGTAATACCAAACAGTAATTAACAGTTTGTTACAGATAGTTTTACGGTAGTATTAATAGTGATAGTTTGAATGATGGTGATAGTAAATTAGCTACAGTAATAGCAAAATGTTGATAGACATTGACATAAAATCTCAAATGGTATGTGCACCGAGCATGATGCAGACAGGCGCCCTCCACCATGATGGTGTTAGTAATTAAGGACTATTATTGGTGAATAAAACGTTGAGACTCCAAATGGCAAAATAAGGGATGAGGCGAAGCCGAGTCCATTATTTTGCTAAATTTGGAGTCGAGATGGTTTATGAGACAATAGTCCGACAAATGTGGTTTATTCCTATTCTACCACCAAAAATCTGTGAAAAAAACTTTCATTTTTATCATCTTTTACGATTACTGACTGTGTCTTGTGGAACAACAAGTCAGTGTTTAACCAATCAGAATGCAGGATTCTCAATAACAGATGGCTAGAGGTGGTAGAATGGAATATAATATGACTACATACACTTCAGGCCTCGATTTTACCAAAATTCTGTGATTGTCCATTGGGTTTTTCTTTCGACAACCTGTGTGCCATTTTTTGTGGTTGTCCGGAAGAAAATTTAGTTGGCCCAAAACAAATTTTGCCATAACCCTAGAAGCCTTTTGTTGTGTTTTTGCATGAACTTTGGTTATCCGATGGACAACCAACCTGTGCTGTTTGGTTGTCCCTCACAAATTTTCGTTGTCTCAGGAGACCGGATGACTGTTAAAATTGAGCCCAGCACTTCCTTAATATGCTTTCAATGTACTAGTCATATAACTCATGTGTCAAAATATATAGTGATCCTTAATAGTTCTACTCATGTCATTGTACTTCAGGAATAAATCTGTCACATTTTAGTTAACCAGACAGTGCCCCACTTTGTAGATTCCAAGTTGACATCTGTCATCTAAGGAGTCTTACATATAATCCCAACTTCCAGTACACCTATAGCTAACTAGGTAGCATTAGCTGTATCTGCTGTCCACTTATTCAGATGCAATACAATGCCACTGAAACTCAACATATATACTACACTGTAGTCACAAACTCTAAACCTTGTAAAAGGATCAACGCTGAGGTGGGGTTTTACTTTATTTGACTGCAAAGACGACATTCCCAGTCTAGATCTGTCATATGTCAAATGTTATATCTTTGTGATGCCACATACATCTCCCGAATGTGTCACGGTCCTACGAATTGAGTAAACTGTACACCTTAAGCTGCCTCTTACCCTCTGCGTAAATGTACGGTAAATTAAAAACAAGCGCTCTGCGGCTGTTGATTTACAACATCACCTGGTCGTAGGGAGGACGTTTTGTTGTTTTCTTACACTCCTAAAGTAAATTGCCAAGGTGAGGGATACTTTTGGTTAGATAAGACACCAGTTACCATACTCGTGGTTCTGTTCAAGTCTCTGCATTCATATGACAAGAACTGAATAGTACTTTGACAGAATATCTACAACAAACTATCATCGAACATTTAAAATTAGAAAAATAATTGACAGTTTTCACGTGATTAATGCACAAAAGCAAAACTAACATAAACTGTGGAGTAAATGAGATGAAAAGATAAAATGTGAGTTACAGTCGGAATGTGTCACATACAGGGTTACTGAACTTGTATATGCAAGTAGTGGTTGATACTATGTGGTGGCAGCTAGGTTTGCACTGCACCACCTTGGAAAAGGGCAAATGGAAGCCCCCCCCCCTCCCTCACTTTTTGAAAATGTTTGCAGTAAGTACTAATGCTCAGGTGCAAAATTTGTGCAGTCTTTCCATTTGGGGGATATAAATTAATTCACCAACAGTTTTATCTAAAAATATAATTATTTCAAAGGGCTCATTGAGGTGATATTATTTTGTGATGAGTTTGAAAGAAACCATGGCATGACAATTACTAATGTATCACTTCCTATAGTTTCTGAAAAATGTGAGAAACTGTACTTTTTGTGGACAGGGATTGTATATGATTAATACCTAATGGTAAAAAGTGGTCACAAATCTGTAATAAATGATTTTAATCATTAATTACCATATCATTGCCATTTCAGTGGTGTGTCAAATGTGCAGAATCTCTTAGTTTGAGCATGTACCATCAAGATATGGGTAAATCTCAACAGGTGTGAAAAAATCGTGACTTTTGTGAACCAACTCAATAAGCCCCTTTAAAATGAATTTTTTACATGTATTTGGAAAAGTCAAACAAGTTGTAGCCATGTGTTTTCTTTTAGCACACACAAAAGTGATGGTTACACAGATATGCTTGTACCATATGAGTGGCAAGTGGCATATTTAAGTATTCTCTGCAGTAGTGACAAGAAAGAAGTCAAATGAGTGATGTTACTATGAAAAAATCAAGACTACGGCAACCCTATCCTCCACTTATCACCAGACACAATCCTTATTCGTTTCATATATTATAAATACAGTCATCTTGCTGAAAAAATTGATGGAAACTTTTCTAAATAGTCACAGTCATCAATATTAATTAACAAAATCCTCTTAAATTTTCTGAAGAAGACCAACTTTTTTCTTTCCCAACATTAAAAAAAAATCTCAAGCACACAATGAAACACTTTCTTTTTAACTTAGAATGATATTCAGAAGCTGAAGGATATTTTTCTATCACAAAATTAAAGCACTTTCCCATGATTACATTTTGAAATGATAAACTAACAAACAATTTTCAGGCCTTGCATATAAACAGTCACTCCCATCAAAACTAGTCTCATGGTTTCTGAGGCTATGTACATGAATCTGGAGAATAACATGCCCCACTTTTACAGCAATTCCTTGCTACTTGAAGTGATATAATTTTAAAACAACAAAAAGGCTTTAAGGAAATCAAACTCTCCTCTCTATTCTTTGTGTCCCAAAATTGTAGCCACTTTAGCATTTCTCCTAACATGGCCATCTTTGGAAGACCATGGAGAGAACGAAGATACAGTATCTCTTTTGCTTAAGTGAACATGATGGAGGGTATCTCTATCTAGGCATACAAGCCAGGGGGTCTGGAGGAGCTAAAGTCTTCCCAACCCTTCCAGTTCAAGCAAACCTGCTAGGCAACTCTCTCAGGTAGTTCCCAAAACTCCCTGGTTTGGACATCTACAAGTCCTGATACTAATTACCTCCCTTTTACTTCCTGTTGAACCCTTATTTAGTACTTTGCCAGGTCTTATTTGCAGGCAATTCAGGAGAACATAGGTAAATAGGAGATAAAGAGGGGCAATGTAGATCACCAGTTCTTCTCAGGCAAAAACAGCTCAGCCTCCTCCCACCCCTTTCCTGCTAAACATCTAGTACAACTATGCATTTCTACAGGCTGCACTATAACAGAACCACAGTACATAGCACATTACAAATCAGTGTGCCCACTCTGGTGCATTCAGCATTGAAATTAATGAACATGTAGGAGAAGCATGATTTGTGCATACAATATGAAACCTATGCTTTCCAGTGTTACCCCAAAGGTAACTGCCATACATTTACACATCCTCTATAAATTCCATACAAAAATAATTAAATAAAGTCATAGGGAGGTCTAAAACATATTATTCTTTCTCGAGGGAAGCTGATCAACACATTATGAATACATAGTGTTTGAAATTGAAAAAACAAAATTAACAAAGAAACAAAATTGAGTTACCCATTTTCTCCTGAGCCACCTTCTGCGATTTGCCGAGGACTGAGCATGAACTGGGACCATAGCCATGAAAGATAGATGTACCGTTAACTCTTCCAGCTATTTTTCATACTCCCAGTATGTAAGTTAGTGTACTGCACTGCAATAATTGCTGGTTTTATAAACCCCACTCCTTTTATGCAAGCACAGCAATAAATGTACAACGATAGTCCATGAGAAGTTTTGCAAGAAGTAATGGATGAACTTGGCCCCTACATAAGTATATATTTAATATTTATTCACACAACTAATGCACACAAGCCTTGTTCCAAGCTGAGGGGGGACAACTTGACTTGAAGACAGATTGTGATCTTAGATAAACTCTCATGAACGACTTTTAATATTTACACATCTGTTAACTCCTGTAATCTATCATGTATAACAAGAACGGCATTTGCCTCATAAACGGGTGCCCTGCGGGCAATAGGAATTTGTGGTGATTTAGAACTAGGCATTCAATTATATTAAGTACATTTGATGGTTACCATAGCAACTGAGTTCTCCCTGAATCACAGCAGATATTGCTCAGTTTTAATGATCTTTGGAATAAATTAAATAAATGAAACTGATTGAGCGTGGCAAGGAGGACCGCAAAACTCCTTCTTATGTAAATAAAAGACAGGAACTATTTGGCAGCCTCCAGAACATGTGCCTTACTGTTTACAAGGAAGTGTATTATCTAACCAACTGTTTACTAAACATTTTTAGCAATGAAGGCCAAAAAATGGCTGTAAGGAGACACCCTCTTCTTCTGAGGTGAAATAAATGTACCTGGGGAACAATTTTCACACAAAAACTGTGAATGTTTTTTTCTAGAACTTTGCAAGACAGGATTTACAGGCAAATCCAGATTTGTAGAAGATATAAAAGATCACCATCCTGCTGCCTTTAACTTTCTTTGACTTTTACTTTTCACCACATGTTGTTTTTATTGGACAATATCTCTCTTGATATGGGTAAATAGATAAGGATATCTACCACTCAATAACTCATGTCCAGGACATATC
>WURT03414401.1:0-22935 GCA_009936505.3 Holothuria glaberrima
CTTTCTTTCTTTCTTTCTTTCTTTCTTTCTTTCTTTCTTTCTTTCTTTCTTTCTTTCTTTCTTTCTTTCTTTCTTCTTCCCTTTATCTTTCTTTCGTTTGTACTTCCCTCTTTCCTTCATTTTGCCGACTAGTACAGGATTTTGCCGACTGCTTGAATGAATGGGGGTGTCACATCCCTACATCCCCTCTGGGAACGGCCCTGCATATTCCTACCCGTACAGCACGGTGAATGAATTAGTGCTGAAAGTTCCAACTCCATGCAAACTGGAATATATAGGTCATCCTGTTGAGAGAGCTACAAGTATACAAGACACCCTTATTAGAATAAACCATCTTTTCACACGGAATAAAATAAAACACTATCCCGGCAGGCAGTGATTAACTCGCCTGCCTTACTGAAGCCTGCCTGAACAAGGTAACAGTAGTAAAATACAGGGTCGTTGGGGCCGGAGGCTGAGGGCTGTAGCCTCCATCCCAATAATTTTTGGTTTGAAATTTTTCTTCCAAAAGTCATCTTTAGACAGGCCAAACATTACTTTAAAACGCCAAAAATGCAGGAAATAAAAGGTCTCCCTCTTTCTGTCACAAAGACCTTCTGACGGTCCGGGAAATGGGACCATAGAGGGAATAGGTGATTGTATCTTTAGAATAAGCTGTACAATTCTTCAACCTCCTCAACCAAATATGAAGCTGTGAAGCCTTAGTCGGGACATGGGCACGATTCCTGATTCGAGTCCTTTTTCTACTGGTCATGGAATTAGTTCGGAATGCGTTAGTTAGTTATTTAGATGAGGTTTTACGGCCCAGTTTCTAACCAATTGGTTTAAGTCGAGCCGGCTACGGCCTTTTTTCCAGTTGTGGCTCACTGGCTTGTTTTCCCTACGCCATTGCTTATGCTGAGCACCAAGCACAATGGCAGTAGGTTCCATTTTTAAAGTCTGCGGTATGACCCGGCCAGAATTTGAGCCCCAGACCTTCCGGAATTGAGCCGGAATAGGCTACAACTGGATTCAGACTTCGCACCGATGACAACCGTGTGCACATAAGTGACTGTTGGAAAATAAGGGCTTCCGAGCCTTCGTTCTTATTGGTCCACGATGTTTTGTATGAATGGTCAAATATGATGACGTAAGCTACGTCATTACTGCCAGTGTGAAGGAAATACTGTAAAATTACATCCAAACTATGTTTAAATGTTAATAAAACATGTAAGAGGGTACATTAAGCATGTTGTGATAATGCCTCATTGCCAACTTAAATATAAACCATGGTCGGAATCATAATTGGCTCGGACAAGGAATACATCAGACACAAAGGTAACCCGGAAATTAAGCCCACTGGCTCGGACTCGGGTTATGTTGACCTGGATACATCCTTGGCGAAATATGACTCAGTTTCTAGTGCTGGCTTATTTATACATCGTATGAGCATTAGAAATGAAACAAAAACAATATATCCCATTTTGAAATTTATTTGTTCGAACGCCATATTCCCAGCTGCGCTTTGTTAAGCATTATATACACATGTAAACCAATCATCATCATTACAACAATGCTAAAAATAAATTGAAACGTTAGTTACAAGTACTGTTTTCAAAGCTTTTCTCACAAATTATTTCAACCTTAGAAAAGACACATTCTCGTCAATCTCTTACCAAAACTCTTGCATAGATTATTTCAAATTACATTTGAACATAATTGTTGTCTTAGCAAACAATTAAATGTGAACATCAACCCCAAAACGCCCAACAATCTTACATTGTAAATAGTGTAATAAATATTATATACTACAACCCTACACAAAAATTTCATTATCAGTTCTCTCTGTCAGCGATAAAATTTCCTATAGCTTCCAGAATAATCACAGAACCTTAAATGGCAGTTAATTTCACGTTATGTATTTCAGTATTTGTTTTACAGAAAACGTGGTGAATTCTTTTTTATAAATGTGCAGTGAGTTGTGTGGCCTGCGTACCAGGCCTCTGTAGCAGCTATACCGCCACACGGGAAGTTATAACGTCGTTTCTCGTGGTGATGATCTCAAAAATCATCGTCCTATCTCAATTCTAACTCGCCACTTAGGTCTGTATATTGTGCCCACATTTGTAATTATTCACACCAGCCTATCGTTCAATTCAAAATCAGTTGCAACTCGAGGAGATCATCCCAATAAATGACTCTGAAGGTAAGAGAAAGACCTTATACACACCATCGATATTTTGTGAGATGTATAACCCTATATACTAAAAAGCGAAATACAGAAACTTTAAGTGCCGTTGTATTACTACAGTTCTAGACAAGTTTAAGCTTAAGCTCAAGCCCATACCCAAATGTGCAATGCTAAACTCTCGAAAATTAACCATAAAAAGAAGAGTTATTTTTACAAACGCTATTAATATCAAAAAGTGAACATTAACCCAAGAGTTATCTTAGACTTATGATGTTTTCCCCATTGAATTTGAGGCCATAACATGGTTATACTTGAAATGACAGTAACGTAAGAATAACCAGTTACAAGTACCAATTTTAAGTTTGTGTTTCGTTTTGTTTTGTCCCTGTATTATCTACCCCTACATCCGAAGCTGCACTACCTTTCATCTCGATATTTCCGCTTTTCAGATCCATGTTTGGTTTATACAACAGTTAAACACTTATCCAATTATTGTAATCAAAGTGTAAGCAGTAACAGTCTGAAGTCTAGGGCGCCAGGCATAATTTCGTTATTCTTTGTAAGAACTCCGAAACTTAGATCTGAGTTCACTGCCATTCATCAGTTGGCCATTACATTTAGATTTCAAAGAAGGGTTATTGTTAGTATAAATGTTCGAAGACAATTGCCCATTTTCTCTAAGGACAACTGTCAGTTGTTCTAATGTATTATGTATTGCATAAGGGAAATTTTATGAAAAGAATATTGTATGTACAAAACGATCGTGCTTGTAAATTTCAAAGTTTCAAAAGTAAGTCTTAAACGTAACAAAACTTTAATACACTATGTACAAAAGAAAGACTAAAATTCTCATTGACACAATAAAAGTTTTCAGTCAGGCTAGTATTACAATAGCACGTGACTATTTTTTTAATGAATAACGTCGGCTGTGAATTTGTTCTTTGGATCAGCGATACAACACGTATCAGAGAATACAAAAGATTTAACAACCCTGTTGGGAACTTATAGTTACGGGGAGGGGAAAGGGTACGTTTTGAAACTAAGAGTATCCGTCGACTCGTTGTCATTACATTACTTTTAAATTTATAATTTGTCGAACATGCCCCTTGTAACTATTGCCGTTAGAAAACAAAGAGTAATTATCTACACAAGTTAATATATATATATATATACATATGACCGGTATATTATATGCATATATATATGTATAAATAAAGGCTACATACCCAATACATATAAATACATATAATATATATATATATATATATGACGTCTCCTCATTGGATAGAACCATGCTCTAGGATTTAGGTATAAATATGAAAGGTGCGATTAATATTACTTTGTAGTGACGTGATAACAGAAATAATTTCTAAGTAAAAGATGTATCAGGTTCAATGTCGCATCTAAATTTTTAATAGATAGCTACAACCATTTGGCAGGAATGTCCCTGATGAAGATAGCGTATTTACATTCTCCAGCCCAAAATATTGCTCAAGTTGTGATGAATCATAAAGGCATGTACAGACGGAGCATCTATGTTCACGATGTAAAACTAGATGTTACCATTTCGCAGTGATTATGATCAAGATTCACCCTTACAATGCACCAGTGTTTATCCTTACAGGTCCATCTGATATGTCCTATCAATAAAACAACCTTCTCTTGTAGGATCCCGGATGACGTCATTACCACAGCATGTACCATTGGTGACGTACTTGTGTACCAATCCATCACAACATGTATGAAGGGTGTCATCATAGTCCTCTCCGTTCGAGCAGCACAATCCATCTTCTGAAGGAAACACGTAAGTTTTACCTCCCGTTGTACAACAAGTTTCTGTCATGATGTTATATGTAACTCCTCCACAACAAGAAAGAGCAGTCGCATCTTCATAAAAGCTGGACTCGCAGCAAAGAGAATCACTGTTCATAGGATCGTAAAAATGGTTCCCACAGCAAGTTGTGCTAGCGTTCCTTTTTGCCCTGTTAATAAGAGGGGGGATTCTTTAGTTCCGTTGGTTTCAGAAATAAAGTTTTCTAGTTCATTATTACTATAAAAAGCCTTCTTCTCGTTGCTTTTAGAAATATTAACGTTTATATGATTCAGACATGCTTTTACATGCCAAAAATGCCGATTGCGGTTTGTGTAATTACTAAGAGCGGTCGGTAACCCCCTGGTATTAACGTACTTTTCGAGAGGCGAGTTGGGAAGTTAGCAGACGATATAATTTTAATGTTTAGCTGTATACTTACACGACACCCCCACAACATATCTCAGTTTCATTGTCGTAACTTGTGTCACCGCAACAGTCGGTCCCATGCTCATACAACTTCCCTCTACAAATGATGCTGTTATTAGGCAGACGACCAGTCCGTAGGTTACCGTCGCAAGTGAGTTCACCAAAATTATCGTATGGGGTTCCTTGACAGCATAAGAACTCCTGGCTTGAACATTGGTTTCCGCTACAGTCGTTACCTATAAAAGTGGAATTGACAGACGTGGATTCAAAATATCACCTTTTGTAATGGGTTGTGCATAATTATTATTATTGTTGAGGTACATAATGTTGCCCAGTACATAATGTCGCGCACCCTTAAGGACGTATATGTTGCAGCGAAGCTATAGGCTATCTAGAGAATTCTACATATCTACACACACGGTGTCAGATTTTCAATCTGAATGAATCTAAAACAGGTTGTGGCTAAGCTTTGACCTTCATCTTTTGTGCCAAAAGCTTGGCACGAAGAAATCAGTGAGGAAATACAGATGCTTAATGCCTATGTTTAAAATTTCTGACGCATGCATTTGCTTAAAAATCAAATAGTTTTTGTTCTTGGATCTATATCAGAATTAAAGTATTATTCTTACTAGGTTTCCTTGTGAGTACTTCCCGAAGTACACCTCCGCAGCAGACGTGCGTTTCACGATTGTGGCCCGTTATGTTACCAGGATTGCAGCACTCACTCTCCTCTGCGCAGCACGTCCAGATTGCTTCGATGACGTAACCGTTACAACAAGTGTGTGTCTCATTGTTGTAGTATGAGTAGTGTGTTTCGTTAAACCAACAAACATGTGGTTCCTCTTTTATTCTTGCGATCGAACGAACCTGTCCAGTTACGTCACATTCAAAATTTCTGTTGTCGAAAATTTTACCTTTGCAAAATCTATAGGAGATAAAAATGTCGCTTACATTAAAACTTTTCTTGATTCAAAAATTTAAGAAAAATCACAACTTTGAAGATTACTTTTGCACCTTACTTAGATGGTTAAGTTCAGAAAACAATGCTCATTACAATCACATAACCATTCTTCCTTTGTTTGCCGACTGACCTCTTTAAAATATGACATATGGTAGTTGAAAATATTATTATGTTTTAATGTTATAAGGTTACATAGTGTTAGTGTATCGTAAAATAAAAATAAAAACTATCAAACAAATGTCTGTTGAGTTATATACAAGATCTTTTAATTTTGTACTTAGTGAAACGCTCGTCTGTATTTTCACATTCGTAAATCTTTCTTAATATGTCAATGTGAACAACATTTACCCGGCGTATTTCTCCGCAATATTTACAATTCTTCCATTATAACAGGTCTGATTGGTTGGAATGAATGTCTCCTGGTCGATTGGATTCGGACAACATTTTCGTCTTCCATTTTCGACTTTTTTTGTGAAAATTTTTCCCCGACAACAGATGGAGAGATCTTCGCTGAAGGTCTTGTTACCACATATGTCTACCCCCTCTGGAAGGGCCACGACCCCTTTGGGGGTACACACCTGCGAATAAAAAGGGGAAGGGATAAGTTATATTCTTAGGCAATAATAGTAGTAGTCATTGCGGAGGAGGATTCTGGGGAATCTTTCCTTTTTCACATGAACTTCTTTAAGCGATCTAGAATGTAGCCCGCTGAGCGGGCGAACGTTTTTCGTTTAGCTCATCGCACGTAAAAAAACACATGAGTGGGCGACAGCCATGTTGCTGTAATTCGCGCTACCAAGAACGTGGGAAAATGCTGAAAATGTGTACTTGAAATAAAACACAGAGTATCTAAATTAGCAATAACAAGTTCCAATTTCAAAATGGATTTTTAAATTCCGTGTTTAGTCATCATTTTCATGAAATATGTCTGTGTCCTTTGTGATTCATGTTGAGAATACCTTAGAGAGTGCCACTTTTGCAAATATTCCCCGACTATTTGTCGCACGTACGGCAAGTAGTCAGTCCGTGCATTCCGACTACTTGTCGCAGGTGGGACAAGGAGTCTGTCCTTGTCTGAGAGAATGCTATTTTTGCCAATAATCCCCGACTACTTGTCACACCTGCGACAAGGAGTCAGTCCGTTTCCCATGGAATAGCATATGAGAATGTTGTATTTGGCTGTAATTTTGTCAAAGTTTGCAAGAAGTCGGTTATGCAAAAAATGCCGTCCAGATAAAAGTAGAAAATCCATTTTGAAAATGGAACTTGTTCAATGTGATCATTTCACACTTCAGAATTATGGTAGTAGGGTGAACATTTTGACGTCCCTAATACCCCTTCCCCCTCACTGCCCTTCCTCTCCCCCTTTTGTGGCTTTGAATCCCAGGTGCTACTACGGCGTCTTCCTTACCGAAGTATTACTGTTGTATGGTATGCCGTCATTTTCTCCAATCTTGCATACTTTATCTTTATCCAGTTTATTATGAACACACGGTTTAGAGTTTTCGATGACACCATACCTGGGATGGACGCCACCTGTGAAGGAAAAATCACAGCGAGACGGTACAGGTAATGCAATTAAGAAAAGCAGCATTATTGTAGTATATTATACAAGCCAAGAGGAATCCAGATTTTTATATTTAACCCAGATTTGATATTTAAGTACATACTAGTATCACCGATTTCATATTATATCTACTGCTACTGAATAATATGATCCCTTATTTTTACTTGTCAAATTGAATCATAGGGCGTTGAAAATCACGGAACACAACATGCCCATGGCATACGACGGCTTAGAGTGGACAATTGAGAAAATGAAATCCTTCTCGCTCACCTCCATTGCAAATTTCGTTTTCCAAATCGTAGACTTGTATCTCGGTAGAATTACAGCAGCCATGGCTGTTGGAATCGTAAGTCTCAGGTCCACAGCACCTGTCATGAGTAGAACCCTTTTCAACAATCTGGGATGAAGAGCCCGGCACTTTGCAGCACAACTGGTCGGCAGAGTTGTAGGCAGCTAAGTAAAAAATCAATTAATTACAACACTTGATAAGAATCTTATGTTTGGGGATTTTCCAATTCCATAGAACATGTACCCATTTCACTGTTTGCCATTCATAGCATGTAAACCTCACGGTAGCAGTATATCAAAACTGAAAGTGCAAAACCAATCAAATCTAAAAATCTCCTTCTTTATAAACTAATAAATTTAAATATCTTAATTAATTGTTATATGCAATTTTTTTACTTTTATGTTACAACTACTTCCACAGTAATTGCTTTGTACAATGGTCAATATTTGATGGAATTTGCCGCTATATTTGACGTTTTAATGCTTTTTACGTCAAATAGCAGGTGTGACAATTACTTGTGCACAGACCTTAAATGAAAGCCTGTGCATGTTTCCTTTAATGGAAACATACTTACTGTTGTTACAGCAGGCGTTCTGCTGTCTGCTACGAGTGATCAACCTGCCACCACATTCGAACTGGTTAGCAATTAGATATGCTTTGGTACTGTTTTCTACAAGACGAACGACGCCCTCTATTTGAGGAACAGTTTCGTTTAGAACAAGATCGTTGAAACACACCTTCTTTTCTTCTTGAAAGGGTTCGTCGTTGCAACATTTAGCTCTTCCTAATAATTGAGGCAAAATAAGAAAATCGCTCATCATTTTATAAGCGGTGTGCAATTACTTTGTATTATTGGAACAGGCTCTGCACTCTAAAAAATGCCTATTTAAATTGAATAGGCATCTTATCAGAGGGGCAATGAATAGGGAAACTATTCAAATATTTGAAATTTGAAGAGAGTGCCTATTCAGTGCCCCTTTGAAAAGGCATTTTTTAGAGTGTGTACAGGTGAGGGGCAGGCGAGGGTCATATGGGGGCATGTTATAGGCAATAGTAATTTTGTTCTCAAACAAATTGATCCGTGTGTATGGGGGGGGGGAGATTGTGTAGGGGAGGCTCTCCCTTTACCTCCTTGACGACGGGCTTCCTAGTTTACCAGATATAAGCAAAATATACATTTCTTCATCATAATGCACATCACCGTCTTTTCAATCAGAAAATTCTAATCCATTTCAATCAGTAAATTCTAATCCAGCTAGCCCCTGGTATGTACAGGGGGACAAGCCTTTGTTTTAATTCGTTCATTCATTGTGCCATTCAAAGAACTTTGGTTAAACGGTCCAATCGAAAGGACTCATAGATGAAGCTTACCTCCCCCAGGGTGAACTTTACCCCTACAGCATACTTCATCATCTTCATCGTACAACCGACCTCCGCAGCAGCTTTTCTTTCCGGGTTCACGTTTTAGTACGTGACCCTGACAACATACTTCTGTTGTAATATTGAATGTTGTATTGCCACAACACTCAGTGACACCGTCGGTTTTGTCGTTGACAACCTGAAATACAGAAATTTTAAAATATTGTAATGGGTAAGACATTCAAAAACTTGATTAAACCATTGATATGTATTTACCTTCATTCTGAATTCTTACGCTACCCCAACTCGAGTTCTGTAAATAACTCCTACCGTGGCTCTTTGATCATTTTTTCTAGACGTTTTTAGGCCCACGCATTACTGTACCTATTCATCGGAAAATGTGCTGTGAGGAAAATTCGGTGTTAAGTTGTGGAACTTCGTGATGTGCCCAGCTACCCACGATAAATTCGTGCAACAAAGCGAACAGTATAAACTGCAAAGTTTGAAAACATGTTCATTTAAAGAATTACTGCGTCATATACTACTGCATAAACCTTCGTCTTAAACTTTCTCTTTAGGGAGTTGAATATAGTCCTTTGTAGCAAAAAGTTTGTTAGTCGGGAGTGTGGACGGAGTTTTTCGTTCTGCTTATCGCCTCGTATATATCTGAACTTAGCTAGAGAGCCGGTACGGAGGTTCATACTTTGTATTACAATGCCCCCAACACTTACTATAAAGCAGCATTACCTTATGCAACTCCCTGCTTCGTGGTTTTGTATGATGATAAACCAAAAAGTATAAAGATTAAAAAATTAAATTACCGCATTACAACAAAGCTGTCTGTCAGGTTGATATTTATCCAATCCACAGCACATAGTTCCCAAACTATTGGGGTGTTTATGAGCTACACCATTATGACGGCAACACTTGTCCTCCCCTGGATGCATAAGATTATCGCCGCAGCATTCACCTATGCCTTTCCAAAGATAACCATTACAGCATTTATGTGTATTGTTGGTATACAATGTGCCGCCGCAACACTGAAATCCGGTAACTACCGTGAGATAAGAAAGAAAAGAGCTTACATTTCAAGTTGAGTTTGATCAATTTAAACACTAGCTTGCATCATACCAGGGTGGTGTATTTTTGCATGACGGCTGGTAACAAGTTCAACGTGAAGGGTCGTCGGGTTCTTATCATTGTTACGTTGATAATACATCACTGATCCTAGTTTGCCGAAAAAGCAAGATCACCATCAGAAATAAACATTGCTTCAAAGAGTCTATCATATGTTGGTCTCCTCCCTAACACCTCCCTGATTATACAATAACGTCGATTTTATCAAAGAACCGTAGGTAAGAACGCAAACTTGGCTACGACCAGGGAGGTGGGTCTAATACCACCTCCTCGCTTCCACCGGGTAAGAAATCCGAAGATAATATTATAGCTTTTAATAATGAAGTTAATTCGGCCTGATCGTGTATAAATCATGGATATTTTTTCGATTCATACCGCAAAGCTTCGAGCATTTCACAGAGACAATTCTCTCTAGCTGTCAGAGTTTTCTTCATCGCAGACAAAATTATTTTGCTGATATCTAAGCTATCATCACAGCATTGTTTACACGTCCTCTACATTAAACGTTTGTCACTCTGTTACGTAGTAATAAGTAATTACAAAAAAGTATAACGTTTATTGGTAGAATTTTGTAAAGCCGAAATAATTGGGTGTGAACGTTCTGAAACTATTCTGAAATTAATGCCACTTTGCGTCAGGGACGGGAAATGCAACATACCTATAGCCTAATACGAGAAGGAAGACTATGTTCCTTTTGAAAATCAGTCCCTGAACTTTCTGAGACTATTCCAGTACCGGTATCTCTCCGTACATGTTTCAGAGAGTGTCATGTTTCACCATTATATCCAATTATCCATATGCAAAACTCTGTTGGCCCAAACCCCCTCACCTCCCTTTTGCATACCCGGTTTATTCTACTGTTGACATTAAACTTACGGTAGAAGTATGGGCCTGCTCTGAAATAAATCGGACACGAAAAGCTTTTTCGTTTAAAGGCAATAGGCAGTCACCCCAAATTTGCTTTGTAAAATCAGCAAACTCTTGCAAATCTCCTCTTATTGCATTACAAGCACTTCTGAAGACATTTTGAACATAACTATTACAAACAGTAGGTAAAGCAAGGAGAAATTCTCCTTGAATTTCACAACTCCCTAACAAAATTGTCACATGATCAAAATAGGCCATTCATGAACTAGAGTGATGGGGCATACTAACTCTGATTGGGGTGACTACATTTTCCCTTTAAATGGTATCTGATTTAAGCTTTCAATAAATACGAGTAACTCACGTGGGTTTACTAATGTATTTCCGCAGCAAGGGTGCTGTATCTTGTTCATTGTCTTCCCCTCACAACATGCAGAATTCTCTTTAGAGAAGAGTTTTCCTTCACAGCATCCACTCGAGGACGAGTCTTTTGAAATGACTTTCTCTCCACAACATTCCTGCTTTTCGACGTCGTACATTGTTGAATTTTTTCCGTAGCCTGAAATGAAAAATGGGTAAAAATCCAAATTTGATACACATGTATATGTAGACTATCAGATAGTTTAGTCGAGGACGAAAACAGGGAATATGCTACCAGTACAGTGCAGCAAGGATGTCGTTGGCCTTAATTGTCTACTTTGCATATAAAAGTACCTTTGAACATATATAGGGAGTTGCAGGAAACCTTCACTTCAGGTAGCGCACTACAACTTTTTATTTTTCCTCTGCCAAAAGTTTAAGAGAAATCTAGTCCCCTTAGAGTTTGGGGAGTTCGTCTCTGACTTTTTCACTCAACACTTCAAAGATGAAAAACATTTTTATGAGGATGTTATAGGAAAGGTATTAATACGCACTGTCTAAAAATTACGGCAGTTAAACCAATTTTAGCAGCAATTTTACTTAAGTACTCGGTTCGGTGAAAAGCCCAATTGTAAGCTTTCGCCAGACGGGTAGCATGTCCATATTGAAAACCAAATCGTCTCAAGTTGAAAGTTGGAAGAAATTATTGGAACTGAAACTTTTGAGACAAAGACTAAATTGTTTTCAAACAATTATTTTGATCCTGAGTCACAGCCACATACCAAACAAATCTACAAAGTCACAGCTGAATTACATTCATTTGTTGAAGACCGCCCCTTTTTTAGCAAGCCAAACGACTACCGTTACTTTCAGCCGACTGTAAAAATGCCCATAAATTTTGACTTAAAAATTCCTTCTGAAGCTTACAGACTCCTCCGATGTTTGAAAATAACCCTGGAATATTATAAGATCTTTTTAAGATTTCAATGCAAGTAAGTTTCTCAAATTTTGGTTGCTAAAAATGTGGTTACCTACTTTATGGTCGCAATCTGTTAAGTACTACCGAGTTGTTGGGTAAAACATGCGCCTGTGTATACACATGATACATGGGGTAAGACATTGTTATGAAGTGAAATTAATGAACTAGCGGTATACTCACAGCATTTTGTTTTCTCGTTGCCGTTCTCGTCGAAGTCTTTGACGTAGACAGTTCCGCCACAGCAGGTCTGTGTACGGAGGTCGAATTTCACTACTGTGTTGCAACCAAAAAGCCTGCAATTTCCCTGCAAGGCTTCAGAAAGTTCTGAAAAAATGAGAATTTCATTAGTAAAATCATTTAAAAAAGTATCAAACGAACAATGAAGAGCAAAGCGTATAGCTCATGCCAAACTCCCAACCAGAGAGGGTTTGAGTATGGACGATACGGCCCCCAGTAAAGAGTCCCTCCCAGGCTAACTCTTGGACTTAAACTGAACTCCGAATTTGCAGAATTCTGCACCAATACATCTTGGATACATCTTGGTATCCCTGATGACTAAAAAAACGACATTAACATCTCTCAGACGACACCCTACCGACAGAATGGCGTCACGTTCATTAATGTGTTCCAATGTTGTAAATTCTACCTTGGGTTCCGTCCGATCGGAATTGACCCACCCCTCTAGACAACCTAGTTAGGGGCCTGTATACCGTCACACCTTTCTCAAAGACGGAGAAGAAAAGGACAAAGACAGTTTGCCATGCTGGAAATTTCATACATTTACAAAATGTTAACTGAAGTGTGAAGTGCACACTTGAAACTTTTTGAGTTCAGTATCATTTTCTAACAAGACACGTTTACATGTAGGGGAATGTCAACTTGAAGACTAGCTCAGGATTACAGGCAAGGGGTAGGTTAGTCGGCTACAGAGGTGAGATTTTTTATCGAGTTTCTCGTTCTAACAGTTTGAGAAAACACTTTGATATAGTTATTAACAACGTACAAACATGATTTTTTAGCCTGCCCAAAATGTGGCTTTTACGATAAGTCTAGAAATAAATTCATTTACTAGGTTTATTACTTAAGTTTAACAGTATTTATTATCAGTGGTGCTGCCAGAAATATTTCACTGCGGAGCGGAAGCGGTACGTTTATCACTTTTTTGATTTTGAGATGGCGACTGGGGGCGAGACATTTGTGGGGACTAACTCCCCCAATACACCCCCTTCACACGCTATGCAACTGTCTAAAATGGCATTTTGTGATTATTTTCGATTTTGGGTGAAAGATATTGCAACTGTAGTATGTTGTGTATGGTGCAGTAAAAGGGAACAACCCAAGTAGCAATAAATTAGACATTTATATTTCTTTTTCCTATCAGAACTACAGTGAGCGGACAGTACTTCCCGGATATAATTCTTTCTCTCAACAAAATTCACATTGATTAATACATCGATACTAGTGAATGATGTTTCAAACCCGGCTATGAAAGAATAAGCTTGGTAAGGGGAAAGGTACATCCTCGACAAACCCAGTCACGTGGTCTTTCATTCCATCATCGTGTCTCCACTCACACCTGGCATTGATAAGCTACCTCTCCGATTGTTCATTCAATATTTTATTTGACGGAAATCTAAAAACTTAATTTTCATTTTCACAACTTTTATTTCAATCGGATAACGGCTTGGAGCGTTTTAGTTAGTAACTTCCCGTTGCGTAATATTTTGAAGATGCTCTTGTTTCGAAGGATGTGACTCACAAACTAAGACCCTCTGTTACTACGTTTTTGTGAAAAACTGCAGGATTTAGACAAAGGTGGACTTACTCATAAGGGCAAAGACACCTTCAAAGATCACAGAGTGCGCGTCGACAGCGGGAGGTCATGCCTCCCATTGGAAAGTTTGAAAAACCCTTACATGCAGTTTCCTGAGGACCTTAAGATTAATACACGCGACAAGGAGATATTCAATAAATGCAAAATTCACAATTACTTTATCCTGAACATTAACAAAGGGAAAGTGTTTTCAAGAAAAAACTAGGAGGAGTGGAAATTTTACTCGGGCAGGTTGAGCCCCACCTGGACCCATTCCTCTGGTGATTATTTAAATAAATTTGTAAACGTTGGGCGGTATACAGGGTGCAGAGGACTACTAAAGATAAATAATATACATAGACTGCTATACATTGCCATGTGAAGGCTAAATCATGTGGGCCACAATACCATGATGCACTAATTCAGGCTAGTACTTATTTTGGTAAGTCACATGGTAAGTATCTCAAAGCACAATTATATTTGATATTTCTTTTTTATCAAAACCAGAAAGAAAAGAGAAAGCCGGATTATCGCTTATACCGGTACCGGCTTTATTTTCTCCTCTTAATAATAATCCTATACCGTCTAATATTTTTCTTTGGAGGTTTTAAAAACTCTCAAATAAGCGGGAGTTTATTTCTGCTGAGTCATGTCTTTTCAACACACTTTTCCGCATTTGTAAATCCTGGTAGCTTCCGATTTTCATAAACTTCAACAAAAACTACTCTGCTGGCTTTAGGTCACATAACGTGAAAGTGAAAAAAGAAGAAGAGATACTTCCTGTGTTTTCATCCCCCACTTTTTTCTGGTTCAAAAGAAAGGGACCTGAAGATTTCGAATTCCATAAAAACGGAGCCTCATGTGATTAAATAATTTTGTTTCTCTTTCGAAAAGACGAATCTGAATTTACGCATAATGATTGAACAGTTTGCTTTCAGGTTCTGTACTTCTAAAAAAACTTTATTTCAGCTATTTCTATTGGAAAATATTAGGCCTTCTTGTACTTGGTTTCTAATTTACACTTGACTTTATCATGAATGTCAGTGCAAAGTGAAAGTTTCATGAATCTCAACGAGCTGTTTAATTTCATTTCGTATGTTTAGCTCAACCGGTGATAAAAAAAGCAAACTGCCGGAAGCAATATTGACCTATACAGGTATTAGATGTGTCAGTACGGTAATTTGTAAGGGTAATCCCAAATTTTTACGTAGTTCACTATAAATTGTCATATGTATTTGAGAGAAGTCTTTCTTCCTATTACTCGCGCACTTTCTCGCCGGCTCTGTCTTTCAAAATGGGACTGGTCTGATTCTGGGACCCGCCGATCCCATGCATATGTAGGACCACAGGAATGCAGGAACTATTTTCGCACAATGCCTACTGTTAAATAAGCACATCACTCTGATGGAGTTCATGGAAAGGACGAGGGTGGATTTCGATGGCTGGAAGAGGGGAAGGTGCATGGTCCCAATCACCAGTATCATGTACACGAAATCACACGCTCAAATCCGTCGGAAAGGAGAATTAAGAAACCGCATACACCGCGGTTTATCCCATCCACATGGCCTGTCCATACCGCCAGGTGCCACTGATTGAAGAAAACACAACTTTAAATCTGTCAAGATACCCCTAGACCCCGTACCCAAGAACTTAAAGGACCACTAGCTCTTACTTTATGTTCAACGCCAAAATTAGTGCATGGCACTACAAAATCTCCCAACCCTCACGCTTTGTAGAGAGATTTCGTGTGACGTCACGCGATTGGGATTACCCGGCAGTGAAGGCAAAACACATGCGCAGCAAGAGAATTTACAGCACACGCGCACGGCATAACCATAGATACGGCACACGCGCACACGGCATAACCATAGATACTACAGTGACACAATGGACGCTTGCCCTTTAAAACCAAAGAGACGGGCGACCACGTGACGTCCGTGAAACACCCTAAAGCATCCTCCGACTAAATAAAGCCTAGGGTAGTGTGAAACTAGAAAAGAACCAGTAAAATCAAGAACTGTATTAAAAGAAACAATGTCATAGATAACACACAAAGAAATTATTAATTTCCCTTAATTTTCAAACACCATAGGGATTTCTCCAATGTACTTTACATTTCTGAAAAAAAATCGCGAGGCTGGCGACTTTATTTAAACACCCTAATGATTGCTTAGAATTTAATATCCAATCCAGAAAATGAAAAACTGATTCCGATAGAACCCATTTTGTGTAAATTGGTTCTAAAATATCTGATGGGAATAGGGTTATGAATAAACATTGAACAGTAGGAAATTAATTAAACCAAAGGAAGAAACTTAAAATACAAACAAAGTTAATGTAAATTCACCTTTTTTAAGAATAATAAAAAAGAACTTAAAATGTAAACAAGACGTTTTTAAGAATATAAATATTTTAAAGAAGTAAGTATTTTCTATCTAATTGGCTACTCTTCCGGTAAATTAAAGACTAAGACAATAATATATTAATCTAAGAATGTAAAAAAATTGTACAAAAGTTAACCCTACCGGTATTTATCTGAAGTACCAACACCGTCATTAGTAATGTAAAATAGTCCATTCTCTTTCTATATGAAGTGACTTTGATGAATTCCATGAGTATTAATGAAAAGTGTCGAGCTCGTTCAAACTTTATGAACTGTGTTCGGACGTCATGTTGCTATTTATAGACTACAATGCTTCGTTGGACACTTTCACTCTCCGTTCTAAAATATATCATTAATGCATTCCTTTGCGCATGCCCATAAAAGTGAAAGTACTTAGGCATATATCCGTCAAAAAATCCCCGTTTGAAGAAGCACGGTGTTTTCCTTCTTTAATTATTTAATTATTTTGGTCTAAATTAGGAGAAAAAAGGTGTTCGTGGGATCTTAGTTTTCTCCAAAACAAACAAAAATCAATATTACTGCTTATTCTGTAGAATTCTCATGTAGGCTGAGAACTTTTAATTTGATAGTATAAACTTCTTCGGTGCCTTCTTTCGGTTTTAAGTTAATCAAATACGCGAATATTTTTTGTGACGTCATGAGAAGTGAGAGATCGTTTTCAACAGTTGAAGAGCTATCGAGTTTACGATAGGTTTATTATAATTTACGTTGATGGAGGGGAACAGGTTTAGGGATATTTGATGCGATGTACAAAATAAAAGGGGGAGGAGAAAAAGAATAATAATGCAGACCGAGTAAATCTGAACACTAAAAATAACTAAGAACTTAATAAAGTAACGTTAAACAAAAACATTATCAGGCACAGTTGTCCAAACATCGGAAGCTAAAGCTTGTTTTAGAGAGACGAAGGTGGAAGGTTTACAATAAAAATAATCTATAAACATTTTTACAGTAATCTGTGTGATAATCTTTGATCTCTTTATCTTCAGTAGTAAAGTGTTATGGGGCACATCTTTTCTTCTGTGACGTCATATGCATAACGTATATTGTAACAGTAGCATTTTTCTTTCTTTTAAGGCCTGTAACAGGAAATGGGGGGGGGGGAGTGCCTCATAAAATTCGTCAATTACTGGCTTTCACTAGAAAGGGGAATGGAACAAAAAATGTAGGGGCAAATATTGCACCATGTGTCATCTTAAATTCTGGAATTTGCAAAAAAAAAAAAAAAAATACTCAAAGGGACCCTACTCCCCAGGACGGCGATCTCCCTGCGCTGATATTCCCCTGATATTTGGCCACCCTGGCAGATGACCAGTGCCTCCTGTTTGAGGCCACGTTTTTTCCCCATTGTGCTGATAGTATCGATTATACCTTTTATTGGGTTAGACAATTGTTTCTTCATATTAACCAGGGGTGGATCCAGGATTTCACAAAAAAAGGGGGAATTACTTCATGGGCAAAGTTCGCACCTGCAGCAGTCATTTGTAAGAAGCCTCCATAAGGGGTGAGGGGTAGGGTGAAACTTGAAATTTAGACACTTAATGATATTTCCTGGCATCTGACAACCAAAAAAAAAAAGGCACACACAAATATTGTACTGCAGTTTTGCGACCGGGTAAAAAAATGTGGTACAGAAAGCGGGGTGGGGACTCTAAAATAAACATGAAAGAAAAATGTAAAATGTTGCAAAATTTTGGCATTTGATTCAACTAATGACTTTATCTATATCTTCTCTTACCTGTTCACGGAGAAGAAAAAGTTTCATCTTGCCATAGACTTATATTTTACTAAATTTCGCTTTTACATATTATAAGATTATGTCTCATCTTTGATTGGACTTAAAGGGAAAAGCAGTCAACCCAATTTGGATTAGTGTAGTAGTCTACCCTATTTCATGAATGGCTCTTGAGAGTTATGTGACAATATTTTTTCACTAAGTTGTGAAATTTACAAGGAGTGGCTCCTTGTTATACCCTCTGATATGCAATATTTCAGTCCCGAAATATTATGAAAGATACTTGGAAGAGAAATAAGTAGAAATTTGTGAGAACTAGCTGTTGTTTCAAAATAAGTTTGGGGTGACCGTTTATGCCCTTTAAACTTGACCTTAGTCCGACACCAAAAATTTGAACACGTGACTCTTGAATTCCAGTTATTGGGGTCGGGGGAGCCAAGGAAAGCGTCGTGTTGAATTTACATCAGCACAGTATAGACTGCAATAGTTTAGCCATTGAACCATTCAGTAGTGTATACCGATACGGCAAGAAATCGACATTAACGATACCAATATTTCAATTTTCAATACCGGTCGATACCGATATTGAATACCGATAATTGATCCAACACTACCATCCAGTACTCAGTATGGTAGCAACTAGCACTGCCAAAATCTCTCTTCCCAAAATATTTCAAGACATGTTATTTTTGCATTATTTGACATATCGGAAAGCTGGAAATTATGAATTCTTTCTTGAAAGTATATTTATCCCTTGCAACTTTTTCGAATTTTCTATTAACCTTTATGTGTAAAGAATTCTTTTTAAAGGTATCAGAATTTGTTGTGCTACACGCAATATATTCCCTTTTAAAGTGGCCGTCATTCCAATCATGTTATCACTTTAAAAGTGGCCGTCATTCCAATAATGATAAAACCTTCGAAAAAGTCTTTGAGAGTTGCCTAACACAGAAAACACTACGGTATACCAAAATGTATTTTCATCTTTTTTAATGAAACTATTTCCGGCAATTACCCAGAAAACAAGGTGTACAGATGAGCAGTATAGGAGGGAGGGAAGAGGTGACCATCCTCATACTGTTTCCTTGGCACGGGAAAATGATTTTAGTATCACTTTATTACATCTCGTTGCAGCTCGCAGTCACTTCAAAAATTCCCTTATTCAGTAAAGTACTGTGACCGTATATCGCACATCTAGTCTAAGTTTCCCTGTAGCCTACGTAACAGATGTTCATACATTCTCTTTTATTGTTTATACATGTTTTATTCTTTAATTTCTCTAAAACCTATTAAAATGAAATAATGTATTGTTAAAAATAACTGGAAAGATATATATTTTTCCTAGGAATGGAACTATGCCAATTAACATACTAATCCATATAATTCTTTGTTTGACTCTATTCAAACTTATAATTTTCTTTCACATTTCTATATTGTGATAAGTTGCTGACTGTTTCGGCTATTGTCTGGCAAAGCGGTCATTAGACGGACCCTTTGTATTCTGTTCACAGCTAAATAAACCAGTTTAAAGATTCAAGGAACCTTTTCCTCACAATAATAGACAAAACGATTACTGAGATAAAATTCAGGTGGCGATTAGTTTAAGATTGAAACTACAAGTTCATGACACGGCTTGAATAATATTATGTCAAGAGCCTTCACTCGAAGGTATAAAGCTTACGTTCATAGAAAGAAATAGCTTTCATTAGCTAATCACGGGTTTGAATGAACAAGAAACTGAAACTGCCTCGGTAATCATTTTTCAATACGTCATTTGTGAAGGCGGATGAATATCAGGAAAAGTAATACTACCCGGACAGAAAGGAGCAAAAGTAATAAAGGACTGCTGTTCGACAGGTATAGTTTAATATGGTAAATTAAACCTGTTTAACGTAGACACATTCTGTGCGTCATTCCTGTCACAGGCGTACGAGGCGGGGGGTGGGGTGCACCCCCCTCACATTCGACAGAATTTTACATTTCCGGGCAAAATATGTGCTCTTTTAGGGCAAACTCGTATTAAATTTTCGGGCAAAGGTGCTACACCCCTCTCACCGTCCACAATTAGAAGTCCCGTGTGCTTGTGATTCCCACTTTAACACACCGATAAAAACAAAATGAAATAGTATATAGAGTAATTTGTACGTCTGACTTATAGGCTTACTAGCCAGGAGTTGGGGCGTCGTACCTTAGTCCTAAGAAAGGGCAAAACCCATTTGTCGGGCAACTTCTCGAAGAACTCCGGCAATTGTCTCCTGCAGTACATGTTTCCCTCGGGCAAAACCGCTCATTTCCCTGGAAAATGTTCCGTACGCCAATGGCTTTGCCTATTGCAGGTTAAATTATAAGCGGTGTAACTAAGAGATAAGTCGTAGTTTAAAAATCTTGGGATCAAAGAGTTTTTTTTTTCGTGGGTTTGAAGACTAGACTCAAAAGTGAATGCTAATTTTTATGGAAACTATGTCAAATGTCACCTAACCTTTATTTGTCCAAGTGTACTCAGCCATCAAATGTAAAATACCGATTAAGATGAAATTAATGTGAATCCTAAATGCAATTCAGTTCTTTTAAGCCTGCTTGGGCTATGACCAGCGCGACCAGCGGTCCAGAGGGAAAAGTAGTTAGTTAGTTAGTTAGATGAGGTTTTACGGCCCAGTTTCTAACCAATTGGTTTAAGTTGGGCCGGCAACTGCCTTTTTTCCCAGTTGTGGCTCACTGGCTTATTTTCCCTACTTACTCCATTGCTTATGCTGAGCACCAAGCACACAATGTTCCGGCTGCAAGTCGGATGCTCTAACAACTTGACCATGCAGTCGGTCCAGAGGGAAAAGTAAATAAACACCTTGTGGAATAATGATGTAAATTCAGTTTGAGTGCACGGTGGCTTATAGGAGTAGGAATCTAAAACAACTTTTAAAAATATTTCTTGTTTCATGTGTTATGTCACGTAACTCCAGGCCATTTACTTGAATGAGAACTCGATGCATTTTTTTTATCTAAGTTCACAGACTTTCGAACTGAAAATTAATTACTTTTGATGTTTATAATTAAGCTACTTCATTCAAATCAAAATGAGCTGATAAGATGTGACGTCACATACAGACTTCATCCAAACAGAGCCGAATCATAAACAATTATTTGAAGAGGTTGTCGCTCACAATTTTCGTGTTCGGACAAAGTCCCCCCCCCCCCTCCCACAACTCCCCCGGACAAATCCCAGCAGTGACAAATACTTCTCAGACATCTTCCCTATATAGAGATTTGGAATTCTCCTGGGTAAAAAGTGTCCGTTAGGACATTATCAAGATGGGTTGGCGTGAGAACTGTACGGGAGAGAATTGCTTCGGAGCTTGACTGGGGACAACAACAATATTCGGTTTGAAGACTTTTTGTCTTAAAACGTCCTAACTTAACTAGGGAAATGTCAAAACTTGGGAGTTGAATAGCTCAGTCCCTCTTCCCAACCGTCTTAGTAACGTTTCAACGGCAGGGTGCACGGTGGTCGAGGAATCAGGCCCGTAGTCAAGGGGGCCAAGGGGGGAATAGCCCCCTCCCCCTTGGAAACTTTTCGCCCCCTAGAGAGTTTACAAGTTGCCATTGACTTAATACATTTTTATACATTTCGCCCCCCCCCCTACCAAATATTTTTCGCCCCATGGAAGCCATTTCGCCCCCCCTCCCTTTCAGTACCTTGCCTGGCTACGGGCCTGCGAGGAATGGTTCAGAACAGTTAGTCTTCTTTGTGGTCGTGGTTTGGAGGATTTGGAGAGTAAAATGAGAGATTGGGTCAAGGTACTTTCAATTGTTCTTTTCTTTCGGGGAAATCCCTACAGTAAAAGGCATTGTCTTCAAACGAGTAATGAATTAGATGAAAGAGTTAAACCAATAACAAGGAATTCCCCCGGTGTCTGCAGTACCTGAGACGAGTTTTACACCTTGACTGCCGTCGATACCGAGAGTTAGACTTACTCGGAACATGCGATTATGTAACAGAAAACAAAAGTCGTGAAGAGTGAAAGTAGACGTCTAACATGCCAACCGAAAACACCCGTGAGAGGCAAACATATATGCGGCATTGATGAGGGCGCTGCTGGTCGAGGTATAACATATGCTATGGGTGGGTGTCGTGCTCTCTTGCAATTCCTTGTGTATCACCTGAAATCTCGATGGATGGATTCAAAATGGTAGGACCAACAGTTGAGAGTACGAAATGAACATCCAGGAGGTACTTGGGTACTTTGGTAATTGGATAAGAATATGCTGCCCGCAGTGGTATTGATGGGTAAAAGATATCTATGTGATTTTCTTGAATTTCACCCATAGAAACCACGAAAAATTACATAGATTAGGACTTAAAGTTATAAGTGGTGGTATTTTGCGGGTCGGGAGCAGTGTATATAATATTCCAACAGAACAATAAAGGAAAAAAACTTCTGTGGACCTCAAAATAATGGCCGTTAACATTTTAGCAGCCGGCGATTTTTTACATTTGAAAAGAGCCGATGGGACAAAAAATTGAATTATATATCCTGTTGGGAAGTTTATGATACCGCAAATGAATTTACAATAATGTCTTGGTTTTACATGTTAAAGACACAGAGTTAAATCTCCTAATTAAAATAACAGAAAGGACAATGATAGTAATTATGACGCTATTGGTTGAGATATATTCCTCTTGAATATTCCCCGTGACCCCCCACCCCCATCTCAAGCTTCCGAAAAACATGGTCACGAATTATGGGTCCCTCGCAACTACAGTGTGTAGAGCGTTCCTGTTTGTTACACATTTTGAGGTCCACGTTTTTGTTGCATCAAAATGGTAACCAGTATCTTCAAAGTTGTGCTCGTGTGCCATCTATGCACCTGCGCATAAGCTGTGACGGCTAACATGGCTATCCAAAACACAACGAGGAAACCTAAATAGCCCGTAAAAATCGTTAAAACCTCAGGGAATATTTTCAGGTATCGCTGTATAAGCTTTCTCTTAAAGGGGCTTATTGAGTTGGTTCACAAAATTCATGATTTTTTCACACCTGTTGAGATTTACTCACATCTTGA
>WURT03414511.1:0-22934 GCA_009936505.3 Holothuria glaberrima
ATTCCTCAAATCTGCTACATGACATCTCAACACTAAATAATTCTCTGTCTTACATATTTTCTCAAGATCGTTGGTTACTTTTGGCAAAAGGACATATGCTAGTGTCAGTCCGCTCATCCTGTGATGGACAGTAGCCAAGAACATTGCTATTCGGTAATACTACAAAGCTGGCTAACAAACATGCATATTTGCCTGAGGAGCAGCAGGTAAGGCATAATGTGGATGCGTTGTATTCAGAAATAAGTTGGCATGGTTCCTTACAAGTGTTGTCAAACAACTGAGACCAAGTATAATAGCTATAGAACCACACAGGTAAAGTCCAAATGTCTTCAGTAATTGGGTTGTGAGGCCAGAGAGAGTGAACAAGCACTCTATACTGTAGATGTGCTAAGTGATATTGTGTCTGTGATGAACTAGTGTTTGCTCTTGTAGTGTTACTCTTTGCTGTCTTTAATGAGCTTTGAAGTGTCAAACAGAGCAGAAAATAATATCCTCTCAAATATCCTTGTGGCTTTATGTCTTTATATTTTGTCACAGTGGAAATGGGTGGCACACTTGCAGTGACTACATTGAACTTAGTCACATTGCAAATAGCAGTAACAGTGAGTTAGATGAGATTTAAGTACACAATAACACAAATGTTTTATATATATACAGTAGTGTCAAGTAGACAAAAAAAGTAAAGTTCAAATACGGCTTCAAGTTCAAGTTCGGTTTCAAATATAGTGAAAGTCCTTCCCTTTAGTCGCCCCTTGCGACAGATTGGGAATATCGAGGGCATATTCTACAGCCCACAGGGGGCAGTAGCAGTAACAGAGCTATAAAATATTCTCATACATTCTAAGTACTGTACCCATGAGTGTCCAAGTTCACAGATATCTCCTTACACTTTGTGACAGTGAAAATGAGTGGAACACTGACAATAGTGGTGCTGATGTGACAAAGTTAAAAAAGATTCATATCTTTGTACCCATGGTTGTCCAAGTTCACATGTATATCCTTACAACAGTGAAAAGGGAATACTGACAGTGTCAGAAATTTTGTAAGAACAGGCATTTGTATCATTGGAAAGAACATGAAGAAGGTGATATATATACTGTTAATTATAAAGATGTAGTAAAGACACAGCATTCCATAATAGGGAACTGGCCTAGCATATTTTGTTTCACTCAATTTGTAGCCCACTGAAGAGAAATTAAAGGGGGTTTTGCCCCTGTATTATTTGAGGGGTTGGACTACAGTATCTGTATTGTTACATCTGTACTAGTTGGAAATTGTCAGGTCACCTGTACAAGAATAGAGCCTTGGTATTGTACTACCATGGAGCTAAAAACAGAGTAAAGGCAATGATAGCCCTTTTGAAGTCGTCTTCTGTTCCGACGTTCCAAAGCGTATTGCCCATAAACACCGAAGGCTACATACCTACTGCTCTAAGTGGTGGTACTACGTAATAGGTAAACACCGGTAACTGCAATGTACAGTAGGCCTACTGCCCATGTTCTCAGCGAATCTCAACTCTGCTCAGTGTACACAGAGAACCCTATAGTCAGCACTGCACTGTACAGTTATGTGATGGAGTTAGTGTAGAGCCCTACATTGAACCTGCACGGTTGGAAACTAGCTATTGCTGGCACAATGTGAACAATATACGGAGCCTAAGAAAATGACTGTGCAATGGCTTGAGCAAAATGAAAGTATGACTCTTCTATTGGCATAAGTCCTGCACAAATATGACTTAAATAATTCAGTTACTATTTAAGGAAAATCGGAAGACCCAAACATACTAAGTCAAAAGTTTTCCAAACCATCGCAAAGCTTTACTGTTCAATCAAAGGGCAACTACTGGTTAGTAACCTTATGAAATTTGAATTTTGGACCAACCATAAATCTGTGAAAAGTCTTAAGGACTGTAAACATAAGAACTTATGAAAAAGAGTTAATTTGCTTTTGTAAATTTCCTAGGCTAGATAAAATTGAAGTTGAAAATGGCATCTTCAATTGGGAGCAAACATAGTCCTGCATATGCCTAAAGAAGTTACAAAAACCTACTGTAGTAAACATTGCTAAAAATGTACCTTTTTCCGAATCTGACTTATGAATTTTACTTGTCAAAAGTATTCATGTCTGGTAACATCTTCTAGTTCAAAAGCTTTAGAAGAAAAGACTTGTACCGTAACCTACTGTTAGTATGAGATACAATGCAACCGCTTACCTTACTTGACTGACTAAAATACTCAAAATGAATTGAAGTCATGAATTCAAGTCATTTTACTCATAAGCATACTCTGAAATACACAGCAACAACCTTGGAAGAAGTGAAAAAGGATAAAAAACTTTCAGGCTAAAACAGAAATGTGCAAACCTGTGCACACAAACGACCGATGCAGTCAGCTTGTTGAAACCCTCAGGGATAGAGAACACCAAATATTTTCGTCAGGAACCATCGGGAACAGGGTTAAATATCCACAAAAAGATGATCAGATTTTCTAGAAAGCTTTTTATATCCCATTTGCTTCTTTGCTACACCGTGTTAAATTGGAAGGGTCAATTTCAATGGGGTTTTTGGAACAAGTAATATTTTCTTCTCAAAGAAGTGCTTGTATGTTCTGACCACAGTAAACACGCATATAATGATTGCGCAAGCATACTTTGCCCCGGTTATATACGTATTCATTAGACTAATTTTCGAAAAAAAGCTGTTTGCTTTGAACGTACACAAATACAAGACCAGATTGTCAGAACAGTTGATCCTAGGTCAAACGAAGTGCCCAAGGTACAAAAGCATAAAACTGTGAAATTCAAACAGGAGAGTGAAAAGGTTGAGTAAAGGAATGGGGATGTGATTATAAGGTAGTAATTGATGTTGAATGGTCTTCACTAGGGAAGCTCTGCTTTTACTCCATTTGTTTTTATCTCCATGGTACTACAATCTTTCATTTTCTTCATTCTCATTACGTTGTTTAATGTACTTAACTATTTCTTGCATATTTTGCTTTTGTTAGGATGTCACCAAAACAAAAGGAAATGACTTTGAAGACTACTGTTTGTCAAGAAACTTGTTGATGGGAATTTTTGAAAAAGGTTGGGAGCAACCATCGCCAATTCAGGAAGAATCTATCCCAGTTGCCCTGGCAGGTCGTGACATCATGGCACGTGCCAAGAATGGCACGGGAAAAACAGGAGCTTTTCTCATACCAGTACTTGAAAGATGCTCTATAGAGGAAGATGCAATTCAAGGTAAATAGGCTTCCTATTGACTCCAATTTAAAGGGATATATTGTGTTTAAAATGCACCAACATGCCACAATACCTTAAATCATTATTAAACCGTTCAGTCTCACCAGTAAACTCTAGCAATAGCTTTACGTAGAGCTTCAAAATATTATGCATTTCAAAAGTAAGAAATGTTCCATCACTTGAATTTTGGAAAGTTTGGGTGAACAAATTACTTCCTGAATTTCTTCCTGTGAGAGACTTATCTCTTGAAAAGAAAGCTACCATACAGCCTTACTTTGAGTTGTCTATCATTCTGTGTAGATTAATATTGTTTTGAAAAAATTTGAAAAGTTTCTCTTAAACTTAATATTTCCCTTCAAAATAAATTTTACCTTTTGAACCACCTCCCTCTTTTTCCTGTTTTTTTTTGTCTTGTTTTTTTTTTTTTTTGGGGGGGGGGGGGACTTCTCCCATGTTAATTATCCTACTTTTTGACTTTTTATCTTGTAGATATGCAAATACAGTGGTATATATTACTTTCACATATTGGTATTTAATTGTCTAACATAACAATGATAACTGCCAATGAAAGCCTGCTTAGCCCATCCTGTTGTATTGAAAAATTTATCCAACAATTATCAAAGGTCTCCTTCAAACAAGTCAATTCTGGAAGCCAGACATAGCAGTCACAGCAAGATAGCAGTTGGACAACGCAATTGCAGTCGTGATTAATAAATGTGTGTGTGTGCTAAAAATTCAAATCTGGCCTGGTATTGTCAAACTGGGGTCTGACTTAATAATGGAATCCAAATGAGGTGTGTACCCTGCATAAATTCTGTCGTAAGGCTTAAACCACGGCCATGAAATCAGTGAAGTGCATATATTGCTGTGTTATCATTCAAAGTGAAGACTAAAGAGATTTGAAAATAACCAAACAGGGCTTTCCTTAAGGATTTTATTTTGTATAGCAAAATTGCTATTCATATTTTTATTTGTATAGCAATATGCAAGTTTTGCATAGCAGTGTCATGGGGGACGTTTTAATCCATGAACCCCAAACACGGAACTTGTAACAGGCTTAACTTCGATAACAGGCTTAACTTGGACACGGCTACAATACGTCACGAGGACTTAGTATATAACAATGTTATAATAACATTTGGGAGCAGTGAACTTGAGCATATTGAAACATGGACATAAATCAAAACACATCATTTATTATTCCCTGACATTGCTGCATTGGCTAATGACCTACTTCGACTGATTTATACTGTAGGGGATTTACGTTTACTACAACAAATATGGGTTGCTGGAAAATTTGCCATATCAGGAGCCTGTTGGGAGCTCTTCGATACTATTATTTGGATAGAAAATAAGAGAGACAAGCACTACTTCTTTAAAACTTGTAACAATTTTAAAGCAAACAACATCTTTGGAAATTTTCTAAATTTTACCCTTCACAATCGGATCATTCGCAGCTTGCCATGAACATTAACTTACCACACTGGCACGACGCATTTACGTCAAGTAGACAGTACTGACTGCACACGATGACTGACTGTACAGAACAGCAGGGCGGCTGTTGAATGCAAACGTGGTACGCAGCCCGCCAGCCAGTGAATTAGTACAGTATGACAATATACAGTGCAGATAACGTTCTTTTGGTATGGAATGAGGAGGCATCGAAACTATTTAAATGTTTTTGGCCAGGATGACAAAAACTGAGTTTACAAACACACACTGTGAAAAACAATGTGTAATGAATGAATGAAAAAGATGAAGGGAAAACCTGACCGATAAACATTACAACAAGAAGTGCAGCTTGTTAGAAATCCAAGAACATGAAAATCTCGGCATCGTCGTACGCAACTAAATGCTAAGCCATAGCATACAATTTGTACATACAATGTACATGTACTGTAATACAGCTGTAAACAAGCATGCAGAATTGCTTTTGATTATAAGTGATGTGATGGTAGTTTTCTGCAAAAAGCTGCATACAAGTCAAAACACTTCCTCCAATATTTGCAGATTGGCTGGCAACTGATGTTTTCGTGTTTTTGCTTTTTGCAGGTGTGTACAGAAATACCATAATTTATGATTTCTCAGCTCACACTTGTGTTGCAAGTTTGCGAGTCAAAAAGAAAAATGTGTCGCAGTTGTGATCAATTGTAGCGCTAATTGCGATGCGATAACCAGCTAACACAAGCCCTGTAACCAAAGTGAGAAGAACTTGAGGATTTTTGTGTCGTTTAAAGGAAGAAATATTTTGTACTTTGGCATCCATGTGTTGTGTGTCTAAGTTCCCTCCTTCAATTGACTGACTGTGGTGACTTAAATGGTGAAAAAAATGAAGATTGTTTTGGGACGCCTCGGGGTATTTACTCTTTTTTTAATTCTTTTCATATTCGGTTGATACAGTAAGTGCTGGAAGACCTGTTAGTATTATTAATATATATTTTGTTTTATATGCTCAGCTCTCATACTAGTGCCAACACGAGAACTTGCCCTACAGACCAGTCACATCTGCAAGCAAATTGCAAAGCATACAGGTCACAGTGTTATGGTAACCACAGGTGGAACCAGTCTTAGAGATGATATTATGAGGCTTGACAAGTCAGGTAAGAAACTTCAGCAGAGAAGAATCACACAGTTTTACTTTTTGAGGCTTGACAAGTAAGGCAAGAAACTTCAGAGATTAATCAACTCAGTTTTACTTTTTGAGGCTTGACAAGTCAGGAGAGAAACTACAAAGAATAGTCAATTAGTTTTACATTATGACACTTGGCAAGTTAGGTGAGAAAATAACAAAAACAATACTCTGTCTTATATTATGACACTTGACAAGTCAGGTGAGAAAATACAAAAGAAAGTATTCACTCAGTCTTAGATGATAGTCACTGATGATTACCAGTAGATTCATGTTGGCACTGTTTATGCTATGTCTGCAGGGATTCTGTAAAGATGTATTTTCACTTGAAGGATTAATATTCAGTGTATCACTGCTGTAAAATATTTAGATTATGAACAGGTCTCTGTGTAGACATATCCTACCCTTCTTACCCAGCCTATACAGATAAATTGTTTATATGGAGGAATATAAGTCAAACTTAAATTTGAAAGTTCCTTGTTAATTATTTGTTGGAAGGGGGGGGGGAGTGGGAAGAATAATATCCATCAGAATCAGATATTTTTTTCTTGTTGGTCAATTCAGTTGTCTACATTGGCAGCTCTTGCTCTTGTGTTACTTCTCTGCTTCCTTCAATGAGCTTTGAAGCGTCAAACAGAGCAGAAATAAAATTCCTTTGAACTATCCTGGTGATATTATCTAATAATATCTTATCACCGTGGAAATCTCTGGTACATGTACTTTGTTAGGAAGTAGGAGATAGGCCATCCATCAAGAGTAAGCTTATACTCAGTTATTGCCAGTGTGGTATATGTATGTTTATATGGATTTGCTGGTAGAATGTACAGTTTTATTGCCAGTAGAGTAAATATGTAAATCTAACTTTAAGAGGACTTTGATTCCTATGTCTGGGTTAAGTAAATTTACAGTTCATCTTGGAGTTGGTTTGCCCAGTTGTGTGTTGTGAATATCTTCCTGACACTTTGTATTTATAATGCCATAAATGTTTCATGCTCTGAAGTTTTGGAATATATAGATCAAAGTCAAAGTGTTGTACTTTGTATGTCAAACAACACTGAACTTGGCAGTGCGAAGAGTAAAAATGGCATGTTCCATAACCTCATAGCTGTAATGTATAGCAAGTACATGATTGAGCACCCAGGTTGTATTGCTACAACTTGTGATGCCTAGTTGTTGCTAACTTGCAAAAAAATCAAATCAACTTATATAAAGTTGTTTAAAGGGACCGATTATTTGGAGAAATTATGTTAATACACCCATATACTGCCAAGTGGTATTCCTTTGAGTTGTTTATAATATGTAAATATGCAGTGACAAAAAGCCCACATTCCCTTCATTCACCTAGCTGTAATCTGAAAGTTCTGAACTGAACACAGGTTTCTGTTCTGCACAGAATTGTACTGTAATTTCCTGCTATCATTGCAAAATATGAAATCATGAAATTTTAATGTGAGATATACTAGCATGATTTCAAAGTGCACAGCTTTTTGCAGTGATGTGGATTTGCTTAAATTCACCCTGGAGCGTAGAAGTCTTACCTTTAACGAGGGATGCACCGGATATCCGGTTCCGGCCGGATCTTTGAAGAAATCCGGCCTGATTTTTCTCAAATTCTAGTCTGAAGTTCCACCATCATCAAAAGATAGAGGTTACTTTACAGATGAAATTAAAACCTTTCCAAAAGCTTTCTGGCCATTTAAACTAGCAGGAAATTGTCTCATTATGGGGTTGTGTAGGTTATTGTGGCACTGACACTGACACAACATCCATTGTTTGGTCTTACAGCCTCTATAGGTATGCCCAACATATGTGGAGTTAACATTAAAGACATTCAAAGTTAGCCTATGTCCACTTTTATCACAGGACCCACAATTGTGAATGTTATAATGTATGAAAACATTTCAGTTATTTAACTAATTGGTATATCATAGTCTGTATCAATTATTCCTACACAATATGCACAAACTGAGCCACATTCATCAGAACATTTAAATTTACAGTCGCTGTCAATATGAACAAATAAAACTGATCTCCTTGCTTTAAAGAACTTTGTAGTATATATTAAGTAAATCTTTGTTAATTTTCTGTCTGCATTACTCTAGTGTAAACCCTACAAAATAACATCAGCTTTCCTACAGTGGGACCCACTGTAACACTATCATGAAGTCAACCACTGCTCCTCTGCCTTGACATCCCCACCCAGACCCCCGGCCCACGGTGCTATTTTTTAATGTTTCTCTTTACAAGTGAAAAAATCCAGTTCCGGCCGGATTTGAAAAACTATCGGGCGAAATTCGGTTCCGGCCAGAACCAAAAATTTGCATCCAGTGCATTCTTACCTTTAACATATTTTTCAAAATGTAATGATGAGGTAAAAACATAATTAGTAATCATATTTATTGTACCCATTTACAGTTCAGGTTTTGGTTTCCACACCAGGACGAGCCCTGGACCTCATTAGCAAAGATATTGCCAGAATGGACAAGTGTGGCATGTTAGTTTTAGATGAGGTAAGAGAAAATGAATTACACTTTGGAGTGTTACGTTGATATTTGCAATTTCAAGAAATGGTTCTGTTTTCAGGGAATGGTCAGTAAGCCACTGTACTTTGGAAATGGTCAAGAATGATGCGTAAGTGATTCTCATTTTGCAGGACTGCACAAGACTAAGTTACCATCCAGTTATTATTTGAGTAGTCAACTGTGTTGATAAGGCCTGCTTTCTTATAGGTGCAGGGAAAGACATTGTCTTAATATCAAAGGCTCATCTTTTTTTTGCCTGTCTAAGGGATGTGAAGGAGTGCCAGTTTCAGTCCAGTTTCAGCATTCTCTGACGGGCTGTGCTAGTTCCTGTTGAATGAGATGTATGACACTGTTAAGAAAGTATGCTTAGTGGTGTGTGAGTAAAGACCAAGTCTATGCTCTTGTAGTGTTACTTCTTTGCTGTTTTTAATGAGCTTTGAAGTGTCAAACAGAGCAGAAAATAATCTCCTCTCAAATATCCTTGTGACTTTATGTCTTTATATTTTGTCACAGTGGAAATGGGTGGAACATGAACAAGAAGCTCAAAATTTTCCAATTATGAACAGGTGTATAAAAGTGGGATTTTTGATGAAATGCCCATGGATGTCAGAAGATGTTAACCTATGGCCTAGGAGGCATAAGTAATAACACCATCAAAGTAAGGATGATTAGCAGTTTAAGTAATGCTTAATCAAAGAATCCTAGGATGCCAGCTTCATGATGAGCTTAAGGAAACGGACTCTATTTATGCAGAATAAATTTATCATTTACCCTTGAACTTCCCTTATATTTTTTTCTTCTCTGGCTTTTGCAGGCAGACAAACTTTTGTCGCAAGACTTTAAAGGTCTACTGGATGACTTGATTCAGCTGTTGCCACAAGATCGTCAGATCATGCTGTTTTCAGCTACTTTCCCACTCTGTGTTAAGTCTTTCAAAGTGAGTATGAGGCCTCTAGTGTTATCCTTGATTCACATTGCAGACAAATACTAACTCCTTGCTCCCTTCTAATTTGCATAAGTCTCGCCTGCTGTGCGTAACTTGGAGTAGTTTTGATACCTCATCCCCAATGTGCTTCAGACCAATGAGGATGAGTCGCTAGCCAAAGTGGCAGACATGAGGACAAGTTGCTAGCCAAAGTGACAAGACTTTGGGGGCATGGTATCATATACTGAGTTGTTGCAACAGACGTGATTTATGCAAATTAGATTTAGTGAGGGGTAAGTGTAGGCACTCTGCAATACACCAACTAGGAAGGTGAGGGGATCACAAGTGGAAGAAGTAAAGTGATAAGAATACTCAGCTACACTGTTGAATGAAAAGTATGTTACTGTCTGGATGTCAAAGTGACCATGTGAAGATGTTTACTTGTCTGGGGTGGTATAGTTGAAGAGGCTTGCCATGTTAGGAAATCTCCAGACCCACATTTAGATGTAACTGGTGGAAAACAGTAGGAATATGGGAAGCTTCTTGCTGGGAGATTTTGTTACTTAGATTTTGGTGCTTGGGGGGAGGGGGAAACTTGGCAGTAAAGGGAAGTATAGCTCCCTGCTTTGTACATGAAATGTTGGAAATTTGACATGTTCCCCCACATTTTCCCCAGCGTAAGCACACTTTTTAAGCCCTGGTAAAGACTGAAGTTATTTGCATATTTACATAAGAGGGAAGACAGGTTTTAACATTTTATAAGAAGAGGAGGGTTTTATGTTACAAGGTTAAAGTGGCCATGACACCATACAATTCAATGCCCGTACTGTGCAGATATATTACAATATTTTCTTTAAAACACATATCAACCATTTTTGTGATTAAATACCTGTTCCTTCACTCCTAAAACTGCAAATTTAAACACCCTTTTTGAGGCTTGAAATTTTCACTTCTTCAAAAATTTTGAAAAGCTTGTGACGTCATATTAGGAAACCTCACATATACTCTTACTTAAATCAGTGTTATTGCTGAATGGACAATATTTTGTACAAAATCGTCAGAGAGAAATTGAATGTACAGAGCTAGGTCAGTCTACATGCTACCAGATCGAGTCTGCAGACAGGTGAGTCCATGTTGCTGCCCCCTCCCGCACAGAATCTTGTATAGGAAGGTTACTGCAACCTGGCGCCTAGTAAACACGTATGTGTGTTTTTTTTGACTGAACTAATATTGTTACAAGATTCATTTATAACAATGTACAGTGTGCCGACATGTATTGATCTTGACAGAGGCACAATCCAATGACATATCTAGGATAGGTAGCACCACGAGCAGATCATTCATTTTTGTACCCCAAGCAGGGCGTTTGTCCTAGGTAAGAATGTATGTGGGGACTGAGGTAAGGTGGTGTTCTCCCCCCGCCCCCACCCCGAGATAATTTTTCATTTTACAATGGATATGATACATACGGGTGAAAACTTTGGTAAAACACACTCACGTAATTAGAAATTCTCATTTAAAGCCAATTGTTGTGGGAAGTGTAGTGGAAGGGATAGCTTTCAAGGGGAGGGGTAAGGGGACCTTTGGCATTTTTTGCTGAGGTAAATCCCCTTTACTGCAAAATGTTGATATCTTTGGGGCAAAGAGTGGAACTGACGGTAGAATTATTTAGAAATTTCCATCATTTAGCATTTTTGCTGGGCTGAGTGAAAATGATAGAATGTAGTATAAGGGAAGGGGTACCCCTCCCTTGGGGAAATTTTGAATAATTACAGGCCTCTTGGAGTATACCATCCTTTCACTTCTACCCCTCACTAGATATATGGCCTCAGGGCACTATTTTACAGTATTGTCCATTGTCCAGTGGCGGCACCAGAATTTTAAAGGGGGGGGGGAGGAGGATGGAGGGCAAAAGAAACTGTTGGGGGCAAAAAAAATTTAGCAGCTAGAATGAAAATGAGCACAAGCTTTAGCAGGTGGGTTAGTTAGTTAGCTAACTAACTTTAGTGGGTGGGGTCCAAGGGCCCACGTTGGGTGGGGTCCAGGAGCAAAGCCCCAATGGGGGCCAAGGGAACGAAGCCCCTGGAAGCACTGAAGTTTAAGCATATCTCTGGGTAAAAATTAAGTCTCAGGATAGGTATACTTTGGTTCATAATACATTAACCAATGCAAAGATTCCTAATAGTAAGGCTGTTCCTCACGTCACGCCACTATACTTCAGGAGCTGAGTGGGGGTATTTGGGGGAGAGGCTCTGAGGGGAAAAATTATCCCCTTCCCCCACACTGGCGCCGCCACTGCCGTTGTCGCCATTTAAAGCATTCTTTCTACATGCTTTGTGTGTCTCTATAGAGGTTCTTCACGTGACGTCACAAGTCAGCTGTTTCTTCAATGTCAACAGCTCTGGCCGTCAAGTGCCGGGAGGCCTGCTACAAACAGTACGGTATAATGTGTGTGCTAAGTACACAGCCGCTAATATGATTACCGTGTATGGTATGTAACGGGGGGGAGTTGGAAAAAAATTTTCAGTAGGAGCAAAATGGCTAAGATTAGTTGCGAAACAACCACAACACTAATCTACAACAATGCCATGTATTCTTTCACTCACAGTAGTAGAGGCTTACTATATAAAAAAAAATCGGTACTTACCAATGTACAGTACAGCCGGCCTACAAGGAAAACCCTATAGTGTTTGGAGTTATGGCGGCCTTGACCTTCCACCAGCTGGTGAATTGTACAAATTAATCTCGTTTCACCACATTTGACTGAATCATTCAGTGCACAACTGGGAGACATTTGCATATGTTCCTATACGTAATTAACTACTTATGGACCGACCTAAATCCTTAAAGGGAAATATTGACCGTCTTAAATTCACCAACATGGCGTACGTAAATAGCTATTGCTAAACTATTCAGTCTCACCAATAAACTCCAACAATAGCTTTATCTCCTCAAAATATAATACATTACAAAAGGTATGGAAGTTGCAATATTTAACACTTGTCGTTGTAGTAAACTCCACAAACATCAATCTTGGCATAAGTTATAATGGTGGATTGCACTGCCCGTTGATCCAACAAGTTGTTCAATGTAACAATTTCTGTGAACGCCATCCATCCATTTATAAGCAATATCCGATAAAACATCCCCAGATTCAGCCATTATTTTGACAATTATCTTACTGCTCAGGAGGCATCATCAAATAAAGAACAGGATGCTACAGTATAGTACTAAGACCATGCTTTAAGGTGCATTTAGAAGTGTTAAGTTCATACTGAGGAACTAAACAATGGATTTCAGGTCTTTAGAAGGAAATTCAATAGATTTCTGAAGTCTTTGGAAATTTAACAATGGGCAGTCTATTGTTAAAGTTAAGGTTAAGGAAGAAAGCACAAAGGAAGTAACAAAGTAATCCTCAGATTGTATGTTAAGTCGACTTCTGTGTGTAGACTTGTACATTGGATGATTAGCACTGCTTGAATCTTGACGGCCAGGTCAAAAAGTAAACAACAAGTCACGTGGTTTGATGACATCAGTGAAGAACCTCTATAGGTTAGAAATATGCTTAGATTTTGCCAAAAGTTAAAAAATAACCTTGCCGCCCCCATAGTTACCCCTCCATATACCCCTTTCCTACTCTTATATTCATGTAGCCTATTTGTATTCATATAATTGTATTCATATCTTTTTGCATTTGTATATTTTATATGAACAACCTCTGTTCGCTAACATGAACTGTTTGTGTGCATGTGAATAACGGGAGTGTATGTACAGCTAATCAAATCATCACGAATGGTTGTCCTAATATGACGTCATCATTGAATTAGTGTGAAATCCTTTTTTTTTCAATGGACAGCTGGCGGGCCCGGATTTTAAAACAATTTCTGTACTTTGCTTGTAGCTATGAAGTCAGTTAAAACAGTGTTGAGCCCAGATTTCCCTGTACTTTTAGAAGAAGGTATTCTTGATTGAGTGTAATTTTTCATGTCATGGCCACTTTAACAGAGAAATATCCCATAAGTAACCTGATTTCATATGAAGTAAAGTGCTTTACTTTACAGCTTGTTGATTGTAAATATGCCATATTATTTGTTTTGCTAACAGCAACGATACCTAAATAAGCCGCATGAAATCAACTTAATGGAAGAACTTACTTTGAAGGGTATCACCCAGTATTACGCCTTCGTTGAAGAGAAACAGAAAGTCAGGTGCCTCAATACACTCTTCTCGAAGGTGAGAAATACTTTGCGAATAAGAAGATACTTGTTAAAAAATATGTTGAACCAATGCGTGCATATAAGATGAAAATGAGTGTAAGCACCAAATTGGGCACAGTTACGATCTTCTGTTTCACAAGATGGTGTATAAGTCAAGACTGAAGTAGCATTGGTCGGAGTTACCTTCATGCACTTAGGTATTCAGGTTGAATTATGAAGGCAGATGTCATCCCAAAGAACAGAGACTTGGTTGTTCATGTACTGTAGTTGTTTTACAAAATTGAAGCTCTGAAAGTACTATGTATCAAGTCTTGTTCAGTTTCTATGGTCTGTAAACCAACTATTACTATTAAAGTCAGCTTTGTTGCTTCAAAATACTTCATATTCTTGCCCTTAAACAAAAAGAAATTTGAGTGAAATATTACCATGCTCATAAGTTTCCTATGGCCTTGTCCAACTGGTAACAGTGTTTAATTATATTTCAAACAACTGCAGCTTCAAATCAATCAGTCAATCATCTTTTGCAACTCAACCCAACGTGTGGAGCTACTAGCCAGGACCATCACAAGACTAGGATATGGCTGTTTCTATATCCACTCAAGAATGGGACAGGAACACAGGAACAGGGTGTTCCATGACTTCAGAAATGGAGCTTGTCGCAATTTGGTTTGCACTGGTGAGAAGTTTGCCTTTTCACTGGACCATTTTGAAAGAATGATTGCAACATTCAGATGATTTGAATTGTTTCATGAAATTTCTGCAAACTTATGATTAAGTTCAGCACAACCTTATGTTCCGGTGCTGGCCAAGCACTAGCACCAGTTCAGTGTAATGCTGTGTAGGACATCATACTGTTATGTGCTTCAGGGAGGGATTACATGTTTAACAGTCAACTACATGCCATATCCTCCCGAAAGTACAGTAACCTATTCCCTCTCTACAAAGAATTTTATGAGTCTGAAAGTTTTCAGTATCATAGCAAACAGGTTTGTTTAAATGGAGTGGAAAATTTGCTTCTGCTAATCAGGTAGAACAGGTAAGTAGTCAGAATGTGTAGCAAATTAGAGTGAATGATGAAAGCAACTCTTCTATCGAAGTAGTGACAACTACTGAATGTTTCTGCCATCCTCAGCTCCACCCACCCACTTGTCTTTAACCCTTGTCACTACTTTGTTTAGGTGAGGGTTAGTGAATGCACTCACAAGACTACATCCTGCAAATCTTGGGTAGATTTGTATATCGGTTCAATGGAGTGATGGTTTTTCTATAACTTCAAGTTCAAAGTGTGGCTGAGAGAGATGGCTATAAATTTAAGAGTCACTCTTTCACCGGAAATTCTGCAAGACCTATGCAGATGTCATTGTTAGTAAGTCAGGTTTACAACTTGAAGTGAGTTCCATGAATATGCAATCAGCCTGTAATCCCTTACTCTTCTAGGCCAGTCACAGACATAGCCCAGAATTAAACAGCATTCAACTTTGGTAGCTTTATAGTGCTATACTGAAGTATAAATCTGCCTTTTTTACCTTGTCAGATCAGGAGTTAGTTATGTATGTCAGTGGCTTTATTAAACATAGTACTAATGAAGGAAGGACACTTCTAATGCCAGAATCGTTACGTTTATTACTTTCCTATGTATTTCAAAGGTTGGGTCAAAACAGTTAAATTTTAAGGGATTAACATAACAAGAAAATTGGAATAATCATAGTTTAATTGCATACAGGCCAACATAATGCCTAATCTGTCAATTTGAGTGAGAAAGTGATACTTTAAAGTTTGAGTTTTGTTATTCCTTTATCTTACTTTGGTCATTCGATCCTTTTCCTTTTCAGATCTTTTTACTAGAGGTATTGACATTCAAGCTGTGAATGTTGTCATTAATTTTGACTTCCCCCGTAATGCTGAAACATATCTTCATCGAATTGGTAGGTCTGGCCGATTTGGTCACCTAGGTATAGCCATCAACCTGGTCACATATGACGACCGCTTCAACTTGTACAACATTGAGAAAGAACTTAAAACTGAGATTAAGCCTTTCCCAAGCAAAGCGTATGTGGACAAAAAATTGTACGTGGCTGAGTATCAGATGGTCAGCCAAGATGGAGACGGAGAGGAAGAAGAAGGAGCAGAGGCGGCAGAATCTTAAAATGTGAAAATCAAGGAGATGATGTGATGCACAAAGATTGGCAGGGAATTTTCCTTCATGAAAAATTCCTTTGTGAGCTATTTCATTGAAACAATGACAGTCCCAAGTTAAAGAAATTTATCAGTTCAGCGAGAGAAGCTGCTCTTATTTCCAGTTAGGTTTGTGATTTTATCATTGTGTTTTCATTGAAGGAGAGGTAACATTTTGGAGTAACAGGGTTTGCAGAAAAACATTGTTTTCAACAAAGCGGAAAATTTAGCAGAGAAATGAGTTGCCCTAATTTCAGTTTGCATTTACTGTACGTTGTAGAATTTTCAAAAGAGGTAACTACACATGTTTCTGTTGGAAGTTGGAAACACATCTTGTTTGGGTGGTTTCCAAAAGGCCAAAAAAGGAGAAATCAAGATGGTTGTCACAAACAACAGGATAAAAGCTGTTTCTTTTAGCAAAAAAGCTAACAAGGTCCTTGAAAATTTCTTAATGAAGCCATTGAGACTTTTTATGTGCAATTTGTTTTTTCTGTTTTTCTCTCACTTTAATTTTGAGATGTAGGTTATGTTTGTTAGTCCGAGAGTGCCTTGTTTGCTACACAACTACGAGGTCTGTCTTTGTATGTAGTGTGTAAATCATTTGGATCTCGCATATTGGAGCTGGTCACATTCCTGTTCGTTTGTGGGTAATTTTCGTGCAGCTGTGTGACCAGCTCCGTAGAGTACTGACTTAAGAAGCCTCATTTGGTGCTTATAATACTTTCATTCCCATGAAGACAATTGAGAACAGTACTTGTTCAAGAACAAAGCAGACTTGGTTTGAGATCCCCTGTGCTTAAACCAGTGCTATGCCAATGGAATTCATGGGCTGTTGATTGAAGTTAAAATGATTCTTTGTAACTTAAATCAGCTGCCTTGGACTTGGATTTGTGAGCTTGTTTTTGCCCACAAATTTGTCTGCATTGGTATGTTGTCATACAATTGAGTTGGTACTTTGTAGTTTTAAATACTGACAGCATATCAAAGTAGGGAGTTTACTGGAACCAAGGTGTACCTTTGTCAGTGGACCATGTTAAAGAGCATTTTCAGAAGTAACAAGATGATATAAAGGAAGAATTGGAGAGACTAGTCCTTTATACAGCTGCTACAGGAAAAGAAAAGTGGAAGGTGAATGATGGAATCTCTTAGAAGTGAAAAATGAATACCTTGAGAGAAATAAAGAAAAGTAGAGAAGCAGCTGTATGCTACCTCATCTTCATAAGAAATTTGTTTTGACTCGGAAAAGAATCGTCCATGGGGTTCTCTGTGAGTTCGTGTTAGACGCTACTGCCAGGTTTGATTAAGCTGCAATTGATATATGATGTGTGAATAATGCAGTACGGAGTACTATGAATGACCATTATGGCAAAGAAAGTTCTTACAGGAACACCCGTTACTTACAAACAGAAAGCAAGGCGAATGTTTCTGGTTGAGAGGTGACCAAAAGGTCCCCAGAAGTAGGTTTCCCAACAAAATTATAGTGTTTCTGTAATACTCCATATTAATTTAGAACTTGTCAATAAATAGTATGTCTCCTAAATTAATTAAAACAAGAGTGATTCTCCAATTTTGAATGATGTTTTGTATAAACAAGACTCTCAGAAGTCTGAAGTCAGAAATGTGCCATGCTCAAGTGGTAATTTGAAATATTTCTCCAAGTAATGTTTTCAAGTAGCCATCCCCTTGTCAAGATCATGACATTTGTATTTTCTTTAGTAATGAAGGAATATTGATGTATGTTATGGAGAAGTGAGCTAAGAAGAACAGAAAAGAATCAAATGATGTGTTTCATGAAAGATGTTACCTGGAAACAAAGGTTGTGGAAAATTGTTGGATAGAATTTATTATGGCTAGTGTTTGTAAGTTTTCATACTTGAAGGAGCAGGTGTGGCAGAAGGAAAATAACAGTCTTATGAGTCAAAATATAAAAAGATGAAAAAAAAAGCAGCCTGCAGTCAGGAGGCAACTGACCAAGTTACCTAAAAATGAGCTTAGAGGCTGTGAAGAATATTGTAAGACATCTTGTTTTTTAGCTAGCCATAACTGTGAGAAATTTTCACCTTTGAAGAAAAAAATACAGAAGAGGAGGAAAAAAAAAGTGTCATGAACTTGATCATAAAAGAAAAAGTCAGGAGAACAGAGGCAGAGATGCAGATGAGATGGATATGTTTGAGAAGTCCACATTGGGTTAAGCGATGGCAGATAAAAATGGAATTTGAAGGAATAATGTGGATTTGATTTTTTTCTAAAGAGGTGACCTTATTGCCAAAGTGTTTTTGAAGCTATGCCTGGGAGATGGAGGAATATGGCCAGTAAATTGAAAGAAGACTTCCATGCAATGTATCTGCCTGTCTCAACACCTTACAGTGTGGAGTCTGATCTGTGTGAAGCAGTATGTGGTGTTTAAGTTAAGCGTGGTAGTTGTTTGGTGGAACACTGCAAGCTGTTAAAGAAAAAGATGGTTGCTTTACTTGACAGGTTGAAGGAGAGCATAAAATGCCTTCAGCCAACAATTGAACCTTGATATTGTAGAAAAGGATTGTGTCATATTTTGTTGTGCCAAAATGTACTGTAGGTTTGGGAGGCTTAGTAGATGGAACAAAAGCGCAGGACTGTGAAGATGGAAGAACATCTCCAGGCTTGACTTATAACCACGCAGCTATGAAATGGAAGGAATAATCTGCCTTCTATGTACACCATTCTTGCTGGGCATTATGCTTCTCTCTATGTGTACATAGAGCCTACTTTGGGCTTGTAAATTAAATTTGTAAATACAAAAATAATAGAGTAGCATAATGCATGCAGCAGGTGGATCTCAACCAAGTCTGCTTTGTCAAATTTCAAATGAATTAATTTCAAGTCATGAATGAATTCTGTTTTTTTTTTTTTTGTTTCCAGTTCTTGGCAACCCCCCACTTATTGGAATTATTTTTCCTACTTTTTCTTCTTTTTTGGCCAACTTTTGTTTTTTTTTGTTTTTTCTTTATTTGAAAACCATGCATCAAGTTACTGAAATTTGCAATCTTTTCCCAGATCTTCCATATTTTCAGCATTTCCTGCCCCAGCACTGGTCATCTGTTAGAAAATAGTACATGTGCTTGATGAGGATGTTTGCATCAGGTCTATAAGGAATGTACCAGCAGGTAGATGGTCATGCTTTTAAGTCATTTTAATGAGAATGATGATATGAAATATTCAGTTGTTGTAATTGGCAGCATTCTGAAAGACCATCAAGTATCATTTTAGAATTTTTGAATCCTTTCTGAGAGCTACAAAGCCAGATAAATTGGTATTAAATTGGCTCTATCTGTTCTAAAATACCAGATTGTGAAACATTAATGTCTACAAAGTCACTTAAAAGTATATCCCAGTTCTTCTCTGTGGAGTGTACTGTGAAAGCAGTGAATGAAATACTGCATAAATTATTCTATGTGCCCTTTGAATGTCATTCTACCCATTATTCCAAAGGGAACAATTATTGTAATACTGTTAGGGGTCATCAAGCAAAAACAGAAGTTATTGCAAAACTTGTTTCAAAGAAAACAGACAATCAGCAGCTGAAAATATGAAATACAGTCGAAAAGATATGCTGTTTCAGAAATTGTTAAGTTCATCTTCTTCTTTCCCCCCTTGTTTTGTAAGAAAATTGTGAGAAAAATGAAATAAAAAGTTGAGACATGATAGACATGGTCAGAATAAAACATATCAATGTTTTTGCTCTCAGAAGCAAAGGTGTTGGAATATCACAAATTTTGAACATTTCTATCAAGTACAGTGACAGTTTCATCCCAAGAATGAATTGTTGTATATCTAGCTCAAATTACATTTAGGAACACTCATTGCAGAATCTGAGTTGCAGGGTTCCATGAAACACGTTGTGCCCTAAGTGTGCATATTCATAAATGGTATGCATATTCAGATATATATTAATTGTATTGAGCTGGATTGCAAAAGAGTGTGTTGTCTTGGGGTTAAAGTGTCAATGTGTCATTATATGGGTAACAGGTCTCGTTTGTAATTTGTGACTTGGGTTCATCTTTCGAGTGAGTGATGTCACAAATCTTATGTTTGCTGTAGTACCCTCGTTTGACAACTACTTGTAAGTCACTTGAAATTTATTTTGTTGGGCATTTTGTCATAATGCATACCACAGGGTAGTATAAACTGCTGTCTGTATGTTACAGTGTCCCTGGAGGGAGGAAATTGATCTTGTTTTATGTATCTGTTGCAACTCTTCAGTAACCTTTGGATGAAATGTAAATGCTGCATCATGCATAGTGGTACTGAGGAAGGTGTTATGAGGGGTGAAGGACACTTGGAAGGTTTCACTCCTCTAGATTATCTAATGCCCTCAGAAAGTTGGCTCTAAATGTGATAAAGGTTGAGAAAGACTAACAAGGTGTGAATGCACACTGTTGGTGTTTTTCACTGTTCTTTATCCAAAAAAGACTTGTGGTGTGTTACTGGTATCCTGCAATTCTGTCAATTAGACACATAAGATTTGTTGTTTTTGATTTAGCAATCATTTGACATAACTGTGTTGTAAATGTACTCAAGATGAATCCAAGTCACTAAACTCTAAAAGATTTAGCGATGTTTTATGTAATAATACAAATGAGAGCTCTGTTACGGTTATGACCAAAATATGTGAAGTGTGGTAGATATAATGTAACTATTACACTTTATATGACCTGGTGGTCACAATGTGAAATGAAATGCACTTACATCAGCTATGAATTATGAATTTAAAATGAATAAAGTGAGTATTATTGTAATATTGACACAGTACTTAAGAAATGTTGGTGTATGATAAATCAATAGTATCCATACAGCGGTTGTGTGAAGTCCTGCCCAAACTTTTCATCTTAAGGACATATTTTCTGCAGTGTAGTGCATTTTATGTCATAATCAGTGTCAAGCCTGTCCTCAGTACCATCTCCAGTTGGTGATGAAGATAGTGTTCAAGTTGCCCCCTGAATAATCAGGGATGAATTTGGGTCCCCCCTCTCTCCATAGTAGGAATGATTGGTTTAATAATTTTGTCACTTGTGTATGTTGAAGGCTGTAACCAAATGGGAAGAGTCAAAGTAAATCAAAAAATGTTGCAAGGGAAGGTTGTCGTATTTGGAGAGAGGGGAGATGCCATACGGAAGCAGAGGAAAAGTTCACTTTACCTGGAAGATCTGAGGTAAAGTGAGACTTGAAAGAAGCTTTCCAGAGAAGCTTTGTCATTCATGTGGCATATTGGGACAGGTCAAAGTAATAACCTTGGTAGTAATGTATAACAACAAGGTCAGCTGGGGATAGATGTATGCCACTTCAAAAAAAAGGGGTGGGGGGGGGGTCAAAATTCTAGTCATGTTGTCAACAGGGGTCAGATTTCAGAGTTGGCTTAAAGAGCAGAAATCTTTATAATTTTGCATCAGTTAATTTAGAAAAAAAAGGCCTGATACTTTTTGGGTCCACAGTATTTGCACTCTTGGAATAAAACAGTTACAGAGTTGCTACAACAAAACTGTTGAGTGCAAATTTTTTCAGAGGGTGTCATGAGAATTATTGATAGTACATACTTGGGGTTGACACGGTGTCATGAGAATTGATGGTACATACTTGGGGTTGACACAGTGTTCGGTATTTGGTTGGTTATTGACCATGGTTCTACTATGGAAGAATCTGAATCACATTATTTTGGGGAAGGGTAGATAGGTACAACAGGTACTATGAAATCTGGCAGAAGACAGTCATGCCACAGGTAGTCTAAAAGCAGTGTTGTTTGGGTAAAGTTTAAATTTATACAGTTCCCAGTATACATGAAATTAGTATGCTGCCTAACATTTGACAGAACACTCAGGGGACAAAAATGTAGAAGCATTGAGAGGCAAAATTCTCTGTTTGAAAAGGAAGGCAGGGGGTAAGGGGAATGTCTGCCTTTTATTACAGTAAAGGCATTTATTGTTTCTAGTTTACAATAGGTACTTACAGAACCTGAAGTGATTTCGTAAATGATGGTAATGTTTTTACTATTTTTAAAAGGTTGACTGGGCTGTTAGACTGGAAGGATGGGGGAAGGGGGGAGGGACAAAGAGAAGGGTAGAGCATTAGTATGTTTGAAGGATTTCATACTAGAAGTTGATAATGCATTATGAAGCCATAACAGGAAACCTGGCTTTATTGTTAGCAATATGTTTGTGAAACAAAGTACAGTTCGAATGAATTGCCCTCTTCTCAATTACAGCCAAAAATGCATGTGTTCAGTATGCTAACATCATGCTCTTTTGTAAAATTAAAACTTGTTTTCTTCAGGAAAACCTGCCACTTGTGAAATTATTGGAACATGGATGGATATCACCATGAAGGTGTAGACATTTTATTGACATTGTTTAATAGTTGCAAGCTTTGGTTGGTATAAATGAGAAGAGGAGAATTCATTTGCAAAAAGAAAATTATTTCAAGTAGTTGCAAATTTTTGCCGAGGTTTCATTCACTTAGAGAAAGAATTGAATGCAGATACATGTATGCTTTTGGTCAAGATTCGTTTAAGCAGATAGTGTCCAAGGAAAAACAGTGTTTAGTTGATCATTGCAGAATTAACATCAAGCATCAGTACACTCAAAAGGTTTGTGATAGCACCACGTTTGTGGTACCCCATGTGCTTTAGAGTTTGATCGGAGAGACAGACATACTTTTCAGGTATGTCATTGTCAAAAATGCTATAGATTTGCTGTGGATTATTTTGATTTTGAAACGAGGGGTTCTTGAGAGCAACAGGAAGTGCATGGAGCAGCCATTTTGATATGCTAGCTTGCTTCATGTAAAAAGGGGAGCATGCTGTCCAGGACTGGTTGTAGCATCATCAGTGTGTTTGGTTTGCAGCACCAACCAATGGTGTAGCTTCCAGGAGGTATTCTGTTGACTTGTCAAATCATCATAAACTGTCTAAAGGTGAAGATGAGGGAGAGCCCCCTGTGTAGCATTAATAATTCATGATTGAATCAAGCCCCTCTACTAAAATAAAAGCTAATGCTATAGACTGTTACTGCAGTCCTGTCTTAATACCAAGGTGATGTTCAAGTTACTCAAAGGTGGCTTGTATGTGACAATCGAGTTAACCTGCATTCCTGTTTAACCACCTCACTGGGTTGTGTGTTCAGTCAGATTACCATTTACTCTAAGAAAAAAAAAATTAACACTCAGAAAAGTAGTGAGGGATTTACACATTGTTTAATTAA
>WURT03414622.1:0-11120 GCA_009936505.3 Holothuria glaberrima
AAACTTTCCTTGCAACACTGGTGGGACTAAACATTTAACGATTTTGAAACGTTTTAAAAAACGTTAATAAAACATTTCGTATGTTTTTTAAAACATCCTTTCTACCTTTTTAAAACATTTTTGTGTTAGCTGGGCTAAGCGTTCTATTCCGTGAAGGAGAAAAAGCTAAAACCACCGTCACTTTTAAATTTAGAATGATTGTTTTTCCAAGATGTTTTTTCATGACTATAAATGTCTTCTTTTATTACCCTCGCATACCGTGAAGTGTAAAATATCTCTGGAGCGGGTCCTAATAGCATTATTTTAGAGAAAAATACACTTTGAAATACAAATTGGCTGCCATAAGGGCTATTGAAAAGATGAAATCCACTCCAATCTCTTTCTTTAGGGTGAAGGGTGCTCAAAGACTATTTGAAATAATGTAGCGGATATTGCAACACCTTTACAGTACACCATGCTCTTCTTATTTCCTATATGAGAAAAGAGTAATTGCTGGTCATACACACCTCGTAAGACGACAATTGTAAAAGAACAGGTGGCGGTATTGCTGAACTCATCTTTAAAGGTATACCTCACGGTAGTGCTCCCAATTCCGAAACTAGATCCTGGCCAGTTGGTGCGAGAATAGTACACCAAGGGTTTTCCATTCGGCTGACTAGTTCGGCTCACGGCAGAAGGTTCTTCCCAATACACTCGTTGATACAACCGGCTGGTATTCATCTCGATCCGATTCGGGCAATTCACTACGTCAGGATTAACTACGCATTTTGTGGGAAAATAAATCATTTTTACCGCAGAATGTCATTTCCTCTGCAAAAGGACTTACGTTATTATCCAATTCTTCTTTTTTTTTTTTACTGAGGACCTGATTAAGTTGGGACATTTGGGTTACGTCAACAGAGAAATAAGCTTCTTCGTCAAATGTGGATCAGTCATATCAATGTAATGTTATCGTATCGCATTGCTTGCGTTTTACTGCCCTGTAAGGATAGTAACGCGCTGCATTAAAGTCGTCCAGACTTATGCATGGTGAATGTTCAGCTTAGCAGAATCCAAATGCCTGATGTGCCTTACCCGTGACAACTTCTAAGAGCAAAAAAAAAAAAAAATAGCTTGCACATTTTTATCTTCTGAAAACCGTTGAAACTTGTTACCTGTACGCTTCATACACAACTGAATATATTTGAAAGAAGTGACATAAAGATCTTTCTTTTTAACACACACTTCTTATTAGCTGGCACTATGAATTTTAGCCTCTGCTTCCCTTTAAATTGATTTTTAGAATGGTAGAAACCAATACATACAATGAAAAGAAGACATAAGTAGTCAACACATCATGAATACAACCTTTCTTTCAAAAATGAAGCAACTCTTGTAAAAAAGATTAATGAACACAAATAATGACCAATTCTCACCTTCGACACACTTTGAATAAACTCCTTGAGGAAAGCATAACCCCTGACACCAAGAAGCTGTCCGACACCTATGTCGCCCTGAAATAGATTATAAAGGTCTTTATCACAAACTCACAGACACAAGAAATACCCTCTCCATACAGGTCTGAAGTCACTTCTTTAAACAATTGTTCTCAACAAGACTTCCGTATAGCCTGATATAGGTGTTCACTGTTATATGGCCCCCATTTTACATTAACGAGTCCTACACAAGATAAGCAAACTACTTTTTAATACATATAGGGAAAGTACAGGCGCTTAATCACATTCTGCAAATTTCTTTTGATGAACAAAGCCCACAATAGTACGTGGGAGCCGTTTTTTTCAAAATGTCGCACACACATTTGTGGAAATACTTCCATACGTTTATGTAGGGTTATTTCGAATTTTGCTTCTATCAGTTGCTACAGGAAAAAAATCTTAAACTATGGCAAATGTATTAATGTTTACATGAAATAGCACATAGAAGAAAAAAATTCTTTTTAGGAGGTCGGTATTGTCAACAGTCTTCTCCTTGAACCAACCCACCGTTTGGTGTTTTCGGTAACCTTTGGAATGTAAAGCTTTAGTCAGCCACAATTTTCTAGGGTTCGATCGGTAAAAAACTGTCATACTTTTTGGAGTGGGAGGGCGGAGGATTTTTTTTCTTTGGGGTAGATCATGGGCGGGGATCATGGGGAGACTGGAAAGGACGCGTCTCCCTCACTGTTTTGGAAGGAAGGACATCGCCAAAAAGTCCACCCACTTTTTCAGAAATGATGAAAACTAAAACTGTGATTACGAATTGACACTACATATTAAAAGCTAAATTTCGCCCAAATATGGGACCATTTGGCATATAGATGCCTTCCAATTTCATTTTTCTTCAAGGAGGAGGGGGACACCCCTCCCCCAGGACAGCGGTTCGTAAATGGTGAAAAGTCTGACAATTTACTGTTCACCCACTTCACGAAATATAGTTCTGATTTACCTCAAGGACTGAGTAAAAATTCACTTCAGCGAGCAAAAAAAGTAGAAGTTTTTGGAGATATATTCAGTTCAAATTTAGCACCAAATTTAGCACCATTTTGCATTTAGTCCACCTTACGTGAGCAAAAATTTCCAAAGGGGGAGGGGACATCCCCTCCCCTTTAGACCCCTCCCCCAGGACAGCGATTGGCAAATGGTGAAAAGTCCCCCCCCCCTTTTGAAGATGGATCCACGCCCTTGGGGTAGATGTGGTTAAATAGAATGAAAGGTTTCCTAAATACCTTCACACACTTTCAGGACGTAATTTGCACCAGAACGCATGGGGAGGAACCATTCTTGATTCTAATGGCTGACAAAGTGATACTTTTCTGCAATCGAGGCTTCCTACATGCTGAGCGATAGACGAAATTCCGAGGCTTTTGTGTGTGTGTGTGTTGTTTAACATGAACAGTGCTACCTAAGGAATATCGCACGGGCTGCAATTTGTATATCATTCCCATACTCAAGTTCAGTAAGGTTTTGTTGACTGCCCGAAGTGTAGGTTCACAGGGCCTGTCGTATTTAAAAATTTCAAGCTGTGTCATGAGTTTAAATGCCCCTATGTTAAAAAACAAGTGGATCGTTCGCATGTAGTATGCACACTAGATAGGTCTTCCATCGATGTAACCATTGGACTACATTGTACTAAAGTGGCCTTCCAGTGCCGTAAACTATGGGTCATGTGCATGATATCAGATAGGAATGTAACTAACAGCTCAAACTTTAGCGTTCATTCAATACCGAGTCATATCACTTACAATTAGTTTTAACCGACTTTGTAAACAGCAGTCTGCAAAGTTTGTTGTTGCAATTTAAACATGAAAGATGACAGCATGACCACACGCAAAATGACTCCATTTTAATTTTCAAGACAAACAGAGATACCGGAGAAACAAACCATTTACCATTTATTTTTTGATTGTTGTCATGTTAAGAGTACTTGGCGTTCTCTACAGAATATTTTTGACAGGGCCGATGTAAACGTTAATCTTATAAATCCCAAGATTGCTTCATTCAGTGGTGACTTTGCTAGGGTCTTGAATTTAATTCTTATCCTAGTTAAAAACTATATTTTCTGCTGCAAATCACAAAATGATGTCCCTTCAGTGGCCGGTTGTCAAAATTAATAATAAAGTATTTAGGATTGAGGGAATATATTTTTATTGCCAATATGAATTACGATGTTTGGGAGAAATATTAGCTCCCTTGGCTAAGGCTCTTTGATTAAGTTTTTTTAAGTATTTTGTTGTAATTCATCTTTTATGGTCATATGTGTAAAAGCTAATGTGTTAAAATCGATATTACTTTGTGTATTGTTATAAGAATTGCAGAGAAAAAACTTCAAATAAAGAAAAACAAAACATTAGAACATTAACTACTGGCATCTGTCCTAAAGATTATCTTGGGACCAAGAACGAGCAATACCAAAAATACCATAATATTAACTTTTGAACTAAGTTGTTTTTAACAGCAGGTGTCATTCCATTAACATTAAGATTCAAAAAGAAGTTATGGACATTTTGGAAGGAAAAAAGTGATCTTCCTACGTAATGTGGTATGTAAAAAGTTTTACACAGCCAATTTTGTGATTGTTTGTAAGTATTCACTAAATGATTGAATGAGACATTATCAGTGTTTACTTAATAACATCAAACTGATGTTAACAAAGTAGTATCTAACGACCTAAATGTTTCAAGTTAACATATGTTCTGGCTTTAACGAAATTCAGTTCATAAACCCTTTAGTTAACATTACGATTTCATCCTCTAAAAACAGAATCTAAGTTCTATGTACACTTTAGTTTGAAGACTCCTTCTGATGATAATTCAATTTGCCGATAGAAATAAAATGTGGAGATGTTATTTTTGAATGTGGAAAATGAAGTTTTCATTTCATTCGTGCTGAGAATCCGTGCTCTAAAATTAAAACCAATTCTAGGGAAGTTCGATTGAGATTCTGTAGAGTCATATTCATCCCTATGGAAGGGTAATGTTATAGCGTACTCCTGTGTAGCTGCATACCCTAAGCACGGCGGTGTCCACATCAGTATCCACTCCAATAGGGAGGTATGACGATCAGGTATCCCCTATTTACCTTCCTTATATCGTACAAACACTAGATGGAACGCGAACTCCTTTAACTTATGCATATGACTTGACAGAATTTCAAGCAAATGTCACTGCAAATCTTTATTTTAGTTTCCGCATTGCATTCTGGATATAACGTGAGAATCTTGAGCAACTATAATGTGGACGCCTTAAGTTAAAGAAGACAGATATAACTGCAAAATTCACGCTAACTTTTAAGAACTACATAACAACAACTTGAAACTGAGATGTTCAATCTGACTTTAGTTATTTGTTTATTGTAGAAAGGAGCAACGTTTACTCATCTGGCCACCCAGATGTATGTCGAAAAAATAGATTGCTAGATTCATGTCAAGTGCTGCTATTATTGAAGCCGCCCGGGTACCTGAAATATACTTGTGTTAAGATGCGATTCCTCTTGGAAAATTTCAATTCTTCAAGTAATAGTCTACTTATCAGCAGCTTATGGGACTACTTATAATTAATAAAAAATGCTCTTAACGCTCTTGTCTTTTCTCTATATCTGTCAACTTGCTTGTCAGCTAAATTCCTAACGACTGCCAAAATGAACTCCGATCAAGTTTTTTTTTTGGTTATTCATAGAAATATGTGGCCTTAAGACTGGTTGATTGTTAATTTAGTGAATATTTTAAAAAATGCAACAACTGGTCCCGTAAAAATCATGCAGTATAATATGACTCTAACAAAATTGGTATGCCATTGTTATACCAACTCCCTGGTAGTACCTACTCTACAGGTGGTTATGGAATACAAACAATCAGACTGCTCAGGTTTCAGTCTATGCTTTCAGTAAAACTGAAAAAGTCCCTTTTTCGAATTGATATTCAAATAATACGTTTTACATCTCTGAGCCGAAAATAAAGCTGTACGTGAAGGAATCTTTTATGTTAAATTCTTCAATGGTAAGAGGTTTTTTTTCGAAAACAAGACCTTTAAGTTATCAGTTTACAATAGACATATCGTATATGGTTCTGTTCTTGCGTTTGTGTGTTTCCAATTCGAAAAACAAATCTTTCAATAAAAACGTTTAATAAACAAATTCTACCTGCATTTGCAGAAAAAACAGAAATGATACAAGCATACTTCTGACTAAGTTTTGGTACCATAGCTAGGCCAGTCCTGACAAATTTTCCGTTACAAATTTTATTACCTTTGGAACTGATAAATAAAAGTGATCACTGTCTCTTGCAACACAATTTAATCCACCTGAACATGTACACTGCGTAACAGTGTTGTGTGATAGAATTCCATGCAGACAAAATAATTTCCGAATCCCTTCCAAAAATCTTTCGCCATAGCAACTGTGCCCTGAACTGTAACACAATGTAATATGTCCAAGGTGCCGACTGCCATGTTTACTTAAGGTTGAATGATTTCTACATTGGACAGTGTTGTACTCTGGGTTAAAGAGGCACACGTTGCAGTGTGCATTATGGTTGGCCTGTTTCACACTGAAATGTTGCATTGTATCATTAGAGATGACTAGTCTATGGGATTATATTATGTTATAAGAACAATCTGATGGTTCAGTTCCTGTTGGGTCATTATATGAAGGATGAGGCATGTGTCATGGTTTTAGAGCTAGCCTACGTAATGTTTGGCAATCTTTGATACTTTTGGCATGTTTGGCTAGCATTTATACTGCAATGATGTTTATGGTACATTGTTTTACTGTATATTGCATCTTAGGTCATTATGCAGGTCTTAAGAGGGGAGAGTTCGTGCGTATTCAGAACTATCTTTTACTTTGTTGTTGTTTTTGTTGCTGTTGTTGTTGTTTAAATTCCATGCCAAGACGATTCCACAGAACCCGTGGACATCTGGGGAGGCCCAACTCGGATGAAGCAAGGCCAACTCGGATAATATCATTTGTTAATACAAGACAGATAAGCGTAGATGGGTAGAACTGGCAGAACACTTTGCCGCGCATATCTCCTCCAGCTTCAATTTGCATCTTTTTCTTGTTTCACTACGATACGTTACTTGCTTAGTAGTACTAAAAGGAGGTTTTATTAAATGGAAGAAATATCGGCTGAAATACTGCAGTGAGCTGTTTTCAACAGCTGACGGACTTCCTACCCATTATCCATCTTTTCTCAAGAAACATCGCTTATCCTTTTGTACGTGTTTGCTCACAGAAAAAGGCTTTAGTTCGAGGCTCAACTCGGATACCGGCTCTGCCTGTAACTAGGTCCCACGGTAGTTCATTCTTAGCATGAACGTTTTTTTCTCAACTGCATAAAAATGCAGAATGATTGAAGGTTATCGTTTTATTTAATATACTCAAGCTTTTTAATGTTAACATTTAAAAATCTGAGCTGAAGTAATTACACAAGTAGCAGAAAGCACAATGTTTTTATTTGGCAACAAAGTGACTATTTGCTAGAACAGGTGTGACGATCTAAGTCAAAAGAGAGAGACCATGGAGCTACTGTGTAGGCATACATCTTCGTAATAGTAGCTTCATGGTGGGATATTGTCATTCCAGCGCATACACATCGAACGGGGATTTACATTATTAAGGATTGTTTTAAACCTATGAATCTTAACGATCTGGATTCACGCAAGTGTCTAGTTGTCTGGGGTGTTTTTTCAGTAATTTTACCTAGCTAAACTAACGTCATTTTCTGACAACAATGCTTTCGGTTCGGGATTGTTTTTTTAAATAATTCTTGCGTTATTTGTACTAAAAGAAAATACAAGTAGATGCAGTAAGTACTATGTAAAACGGTTTTAAAATTTTAAGTGGTACGGTCTGCAAAGTGTTAAAATTTACGGATGGTTGCAAGACTTAATGATCAATCTCTGAAACCCCAGTGTCATATCCCGTTACGCTATCAAATGTGTTTGCAAATTATTATTGCTACTTGAGTCGAGACATACTTCAATACAGTCAATATGCAGGGGGTATCCAGGAATTTTCAATAGAGGGGTTTGATTGATCGCCCTAACGGGGAGGGTTCTATAACTGCAGAGGTTGTCCCACCTTTGGAAAGTTTTTTTTTTCTTTTGTAAGAGGGCTGAGATGCAAAATGGTGCTATATTTAACACATTTTAAAGCGTATTTATAATCACTTTTTTCATGACGGCTAATGAGAGGGGGACCGACTGTCTCCTGCTGGATACGCAGGGTCCGTTGGTTTTTCCACTCATGGCAGTCAACAGGGGCGCGCCTGGTGCGCCCCTGAATCCACCACTGTCATGATCATGCAAGTGTGGACTTCTGTTTAAGAGGGCTTCGGAAAAAGTAAAGGGTAGTGACAGACCCAGGTTAGTTTTACCAGAAACTGACCCCATATGGCCGTAAACCTTAGCAGACTGGGAGGTGATCGCCATGTGGCAACGGCCATCCCGCAATAAACTTAGAGACTGCAGAAACTTATCAGAGTCTCTTTGAAAATTGTGTTAGTTCTTTGTACATTGATTCAATTTCTTAATGATCCAGTGAGGGAGCTTCAACCTGGGTTAAAAACTGGGGCCACCCTGGGAACATCCTTGAGTGCTCCAAAAAGCTTGTGGGTTTCTCCTGTGTCTTTGTTTGAAATATCTTTAATGCAATTGCATTACATTGTTACAGTAGTTGAGATTTGTATGCACTGTACCAAGTTTTTTTTACCGGTCCCTATGAGAGAGAAGTATTGCAACAGTATGGCAACTAATGAATACTTGAGGGATCTAGTGATAGACTGGTGTATGGAGGAAGATATTCTGGTAGAAAAGTCTGTATTATTGTTTGGCAGGCCAGTGGAATGTAAAATGATTTCCTTCTTGTTGGCTGCGTCTAAAGCTTTGCCGTTTGGCGTTTTGGTAAAAATTGTTTTTTTTTTTTTTTTGCAAATACACTGAGTACCAGGGCTCCATAAGAGTACTTGATGAGAGTGTCGCTTCTCGTTTAAGTGAATATTTCAACCGGTTCGAGGTGATAAAGTTAAAGGATGAACAAGAGAGAGCAGTAGAAAGGACGTCAATATTTGATCTGGAACGAAGTGCCCATGACGATACTCAACCAAGTGACAGATCACGTGATTAAGCTTTCCCACGTTTGAAAAGAGGAACTACACTCTACACTTTACCCACATTATAACGCAAGTTGAGATTCTTTTCAGAGAAATCACCGATAGCCAAAAATGAAGAGAATTGGGAGACATGGACGGAACAAGCTGAAGCTTAAATAGGGAAGTGGAACGATATTTTTGATCAAGGAATAAGAACAAGACTAAGAAAGTCCCTCTGTTCTTCAGCTTTTGAAATCATTACTGACTTGAAACCGAGAAAAGATGCTACACCCAATGATAACCTAGTTGCCTTACAGGTGGCATTTTGCTCCAAAGATTCAAGTGATGCCGAACTCTTGATGACGTTTTACAGCCTCTATCAACAAGAAGGGGAAAAGTCATCACAGTGTCTGCTACGTTTAGAGCAGCTCTTGGGAAAAATAGTAAGGAAAATAATGTTGAAAAGTAACCAGGTTATTTGAATGAGATCAAACCAATTTACCAGAAGATTGCTGTAAAAATACTACCTCTTGACTGTTTTGCAACATGAAGATGTAATGGACTGACTAAACTACATTACCTTACCTAATTAAGCCCGGAAAGTGGGAGAAGACCAATCTCTTAAAACGTCGAAACGAGTGTTTGCAACCCCCAAAAAGACATCAAAAACTGATGCTTCTAATCTTCTAATTACACAGCTATTCCTCCTGAGAGAAAGTCGAAGGAAGATAATCAGCTTGCTGATAGAGTTGAAAAAACTGCTTCAGGAAGAGGAGGCACGAGTTGAATTGCACAGTGTCCAAGACTCATGGTCAACACCACGAAATTGGACGCGACCGAACAGGACGCTGAATTTTTTTATTTTCATGTGAACAGCCTGGGCACCTTCAGAGACAGTGCCCTGGGCCAGTGTACCTCAGAGTTGTAAACCAGAAACTCACTGAGGTCATATTTTGCCAAGCTGGAAAAATCTTCAGGGCTTCAGAGAGAGGGCAACCAGGATCCAGAAATGAAAATTCCCCCAGGAAGCTTATTTATGAAGGTAATACAGATATTTCTCTAGAGTTGGTCGGAGAAAAGCTGGTGATTCCATGTAACTTAGATGGTCAGCTGACATCTCTCTTAATAGATAGTAGATCTCCAGTTAAACTTTTCGCAGAGGGCTTCTTTAAGAAACTGAAAAGATAGTGTTGTATGGAGGCGATGACGCTATGGACTACGTAGGATTGACCAACGTTAAGTTGACTCCGTGTGGTGGGTTCACTACATCTGATGCCACCAGTGACACTTTGGTTATTATTACTCCCGACAAGGGAGTCTCACGCAAATTGCCACGTACAGTGAGAACAAACATTGGTATGTTCAGACAATTATTCCAGACACAAGAGAGCCGGCAAGCGTTAAAACTTAAAAGAGAATTCAGTACCGGAGTCTGCTAATATTTTCCGTGACATTTAGAGAGCATAGACGTTGGAATGTATGATTGAAAGGGTTAAAGTAAGGAACCGGAAAAGTGTCTTTCTGTCCAGGGCAGAGAAGATGATTCACACACACACACATTCAGACACCAATTTGCCTTCCCTTTTAAGGTTCTTAATTCCAGCCACTGCTGCTCCTTTCAAAAGGTCTGAGGTGTACACCCCAATCGATTAAACTTCCCCCATGACAAGTACCAAAGTTAAAGTAATGATGACTAATGAAAGTGACCACAAGTTAATCATGTCCCTGGAATGTACTGGGTAACGCAACTGTACCAGTCTGGTGTTATCGGTTAGATGTTGCACAAGTTGACAAATTTCCATCATAAGTAGCAGTTCAGATTCAGTACCAGATGAATTTTCAAGGTTTCCCTTTACTTTAGTGGAAGAATGAGTTTCTGTCTATGGTGGCAAGTAAGAAGGAATTGTTTCCATGCATGAGTGGGATATTGAGGTAAGGAACAAATTGAGTTGAAATAGCCAGGTGTAATGGTAGTCCCTTTAGAGAACTTTCCCGCAAAGAGGCTCCAGGTGATCTCAAAGACTTGCAGGAAATATATTGCGAAGATATTTAAAGGTATGAGGGCAAGTAATAAATTCAGTTTTTCTACTCAACAGAGCTAGATTAAGATCCCCTCATCAAAAATCCGTTGGAATTAATTGAAAATCTTTTATCGTTCTCAAGATATTCCTCTTCAAAGTTTGACCAATATGATGTGGAGTTTTGCACAGTATCTGTATTTCTTTTGCTATTCCTTTATAAATTATCTTTCAATTATATAATAGCTAGTCTCTAGTTTGGTCGCAAATATGGATATTTTCAAAGAACTAAATACCTTCTTCCAAAATTAACCCCTGGGAGCATCCCAGAATTGCAACTGTCCTTGGAATGAAGGCTAAATTATCAAAGTATAACACCACACCCAGTTAACAGGTCCCTCTCTGTACGTCATAAATTTGCATAAGTAGCTCATTTATATTCATGGTGAATGTGAAAAACAGTAATTGTCTTGTTAAATGGTCTAACTAACTGACTGACTGGCTGGCTAGCTGGCTGGCTGGCTGGCTGGCTGGCTG
>WURT03414622.1:11220-22933 GCA_009936505.3 Holothuria glaberrima
AGTAATTGTCTTGTTAAATGGTCTAACTAACTGACTGACTGGCTGGCTAGCTGGCTGGCTGGCTGGCTGGCTGGCTGACTAACTAACTACAGACCTTTAAATGATTTTATTATTCCTCATTTACAATGATGTTCTTGTGTGTGGAGTCACACAATTAAAACGAAAGTTGATAAATATTTAAGATACAAAGAAGCAGCACAAGTTAGTACTGGATCCAGATGGGAATTTGAGTCTACTGTATAATTAGATTTCTTAAAATAGACTTCATTACCAGTTTTTCATCTATAGTGATCTTGTATTATTATACAAATGTAAAAATAACCTTTACTCTGCTTATTTATGCAACCAATTTAACAGCTTCAATGTAAGAAATGAGCGATTCTCTAGAAGAGATACAAATGGTGTACTCAGACGACCTAATTGCTACACTGATATGTATATAAACTACTTTTTTATTTTTTCTGTATCGTCCCCAAAAAGTGGAGCAAGTTCACTAATTAAGCCGAGCAGTAAAAAAAAACCTAAAAAATCATTTAAATATCACTTAAAACACACTGACCTATCATATTTAACTATCAGGTGACTTTTGACCACACTCTTGTGCTTTTGTTTCTCTAATTCGGTGCAATGCGAGCCATGTGTATCGTTCTTATTCGTTTCGTCTCGTTTATTGTTTCGTTTATTGTTTTTATTTTTCTACGTCATTGAAATGAAAGATAAACAAAATTATGGATACATGTATAATAATGAGGTAAGTGGAGAAGTAGAAGGAAGTAAAACTAAAAAACCGCGAGGGGCTTGTCGAGAATTTTACACCCCATTACAACATAAACAATGTTAACTTACGTAGATGAGTCGCAAACACAAATAAAGCATAGAGAAAAAGAAATGAAGAGAAAATAGGACAGTAAAATCAATTAACTGAGTGAAAAATAAATGACTAAGATTACAGGAACAAAACTTACCCTCACAGACCCAACCCTTACCAACCCGTGCCCCTCCCGACCACGAAAGCCCACGGCTTCCTATAAACAAAATACGTAGTGTCAAAAACATGTAACAAAAGCACTTGAACAATATGATAAGTCAACCAAGAAGTTAAATTCCTACAATAAACCTGGCATATAAAATGATGATGAAGGCTACTGATGTATTAGTAAAATTCCATGTGTTACTGTAAAACCTTTCCAAAAAGACTTTACGCTTGGCTTGTTAATTAATGTATTACGTAATAAGTTCCACAGATTTATAGTTTTGTAGCGTAAGGTCATCTGTGAAGATGAGGAATGGGGACCAGTAGTATGCGGGTGATGAGATTGACGATTAAAACAGTTGTGTGCTAAAGATTTTTTGTGAAGAATTCTGAAAATGATTTCGGTAAAAGGCTGACAATGAAACCGTAGGAGAATAAAGCAATGTTAAGGTTCATCATATCGAGCAGTTTCAAGATATTAAGAGGCTTATACGACTCGCTGGTGTGATCACTGGGTCCATAGGAAATGTGGCACATAAATCTCCTATGCAGAAGAAACAGGATGTGTCGGTAGGATGTTTTTGAACATGAGCAAACTGTGGAACAATATATTAGATTAGGATACACAAGAGTAAGGTAAATTGTACGGAGAAAATCCTTTGGCAACAAATGTCTTCCTCTACTTATTGATAATTGAAAATTACTGTTAAGTAGCTTTTGACTTTTTCATTCAGTGGTGTTTCATTTGAATAGTAATTTTCTGTTTCATTTTCACGTTTTTAACATTTTTTTTTATCATTATGATGAGTTGTTTGCCATAAAACCACTTTTATCAGTGATATTTTCATTCATCTGTGACCTCAATGAGGAAACAAACATAACACCAGCATAGGGTACTTTTAATATGGAGTGCAACCAAAGAACTGTAACAACAATTTAGGACAAAGGAGAAAATGCTTAGTTGAGCTTGTACAAATTGTTCCTTAGGCTCTATGAACGATTATATTATTACAAGAGGATATTGGTTTCGGGAATTTAAGCCATGGTTTTGAAATAAGATATACCCTACTTCGGCAATAGATTTGTAAGGTTTGAGAATCACCTTTTTTAACTGTTTCAATTCAGCATGTTTTCTATGTTCTTTTACTTCCTTTATGACCAGTGGCGAAACAATGGTTGTTTGCAAAGGGGACAAGTGACTTGACGTGCGCCCCAGAGCAAGGGGCCCGGACTACTTGTTTGTTCCATCCAGTGGCGGTTTAGGGGAAGACTGTCCCGTCTTATGTGAGTTTTTGTTAATACAAGGTGGCTTAGATGGGAAACGGTGCTATTTTTGGGATTTTTTTTTGCAGCTGGTCATATATATATATATAGACTTTTGGGACCTTTTTTTAAATCCGAAATCGGTTGAATGAGCGCGCCTCCATATCCTCCCCCCCCGTGCCGGCGCCAGTGGTTCGATCATCCCGTGTAAGAACTCAGCAAGATTCTCTTTAAGGCCCAGCGGGTGGTGCCATTCTCATGCGACAAAAGAACATTTTTGCATCAGTGATTAACGTAAATGAGCAAAGAATATACAGCACAGACCTAGTTCCACCTTCCAACTGTCGAGCTAAACTCAAATCCACGACAAAATGCTTGGATTAAAAAGACTGAAATACTTGCTTGAAAGCTGAAGGCTGAATACTGGCAACACCATCATTGTCAACATACAGTGTTTAGCAAGGATTTCATATATAGGCCTACTACAATCTAGCGACTCGAAGACAGCTAGTGCAGTGTCTACCGGAGGCAGAGGGGCTCTACAAGTACACAAGCTTTCATTTTCCTTTTTCTTCTCTTTCTCTTTTTTCATTCTTTTTTTTCCTATCTTTTTCTCTACTTCCTTTTTGCTTCACCATTTTGCACCTAAAACCCCTGTTGGGAGGGGAGACTGCACCTCCCTGTCCCCTTTGCTCCGTCACTGTTTATGACACTGATTATTTCTGTTGTCTTATGTTTTTAAACTTTGATGTTTTTTATTTTATTTTACAGGGCTCGGAGAAGAACAGCTTTCTGCTGAGCAGACTACCCTGGGTAAAGATTAGAAAGATTAGAAATAAATATGAATATGTTTTGTTGCTCAAATTCTTCCTTATTAAAGGACGATATATTGAGGCCTTCTCACAAATTTGTGTCTATTTTACCTCCTAAACTGTGAGAGAAACTTTCATTTTCATTATCGTAGTCCTATCATAAATGCTGGATTTTGTAAAAATCCCTGTTATACTTTTAGATTAGCTTTAAGAAATGTAGTCCATATGAACTGACAGTGACCAGGAAGAAACCATTTGACTATTACCCACCTGACGTGGTAAAAAGGATAATTTAAATAAAGTTCTTAGTTCCAGCCAGCCCGGCCATACTTTTTCCCTCGAAAGCTTTGCTCCCGACTTTACAATTCAGGAGATCAATTGTTTGGTGTTACTAACAAAGCCAGTGACCCTTCCGCTGCTACAGCTAGGTCTTCAGTATTCTGTTCTAGTCTTAGCTTATATTTGTCTTACAAAGTACCAACCCATGAGAAAATTCTATTTAATTGGCTGGAAATTGGTGACTAGTCTCAACTGGTTCCATCTTGTTCCCGCTGTGACCTGTTGAAACCAGTCACCAATTACCAGTTACTTAAATACAGTATTTCTCTTCTGAGGAACGGGAAGGGCTTTGCTATAGCTAGCTTAAGTTACCAACTAACATCTGAATTTATGGTAGTCTAACAATAACTTGTAGCATTAGGTTATTAGGCTTGTAGCTAAACATAAGTTATTACTACCGCTGCTTTTAGCCTAGCCTTACATTTAATATAACTTTGATAGCACAACCTAGTATTGGAACTTCACTTACCCCTACACAAATGATTCATCTATTTTCGTGGAGTTACACTATAGTATATGAAAAATCTTTGAAAATGTCTGACAGCTAATTTGTTGACTGAATTAAACTGTACATTTTCGCCAGGAAAACTGGACATTTCCAGTTTCTGCCATGACGCTAACTGGCACAAAATCTTCGACCTATATCGGTCATTCAAGCAAACAGCACTATTTGAACTGACACAACACTCGAGTTTATTTGGAACGTTTAAAGTCGTTAAGAGTGTGGCTAGCCAAGATGAATTGTTGGTTTGCATTTCACTATAAGGAGAATGATGCACACTTTCAACTTACGTGGAATCGGTTTGTCTGACTGGTAGTAATACAATCCTTCCATCGTGACAGGGTTCTCGATGAAGAAGATTCTGTCTAGTCTGCTTGCATTTACTCTGGCCATGACAATAAAATCTTTATCGATGGGGCGTGACCAGAAATACGTAAAGGCATCCATCACAAAACTGTGCACACCTGAGAATGCGTCGCTAATAATGAACGTATCGTTCTTCATAGTTCCATTAATTTTTATCCTACCCACTGAAGAAGTATAAACATCCACCCAGTACAGGAACATTTCTAGTACAGTAAGAAAGCTATATTCATAAACAGTGCAAAAAGTCAAAGATGGTAAATTTTAGTACCTTTTGGTGAACTTGTTATAGATGATTTTAAAACTTTTGTTATTTTAAGTGCATTTTTGCTGCCTCATCCCCACCCATAGAGTCTGACGTGCGGAATGGACCTGCTTACTTTCAGAGTCACTGGAGTAGTTGAACGACGAATGCCAATTCTTAATACCTCACTACTTTACCGACTGAATTACATTTGTGGTACATATAAGGCAGTGGTTTCAACGCAGGCATAATATAGACATCTAAGCTGTTCCACGAGGCTGTTTTTAACTGAATTCTACAACGTCAGACTTAATTTTAAGCCCACTTTATGATTAGTCAAGACTAAATTCAAAAATATCTTAGCTCTAAAATATATGTATATTTTAGACTTCCAACCTGCTTGGTTACTGTTATTTTATTACACCTTTACGATTCCCTTTTAATGAATGTGTTGAAAAAGAACAGTTGTGCTATGTTAACTACGTTATGATATTTCGATCATTTTTGTTGCGTTGCATGTCTTGTAAAAACAGAGCTTAGAAACCCATATTTCTACTGACAAAATGTACAACTAAATGGCAGTGGGCACTTTTTAAATGCCCGGCAATTGGACCCGAAATAAGTGATTAAATGTTTGAATTAAGGCAGTGGATTAAAAACTCTTAACATTTGAAGCTCGATATCCAACATTTCTGGAAGTTAAAACAGAACCTTTGTCCAAAGCTATTGCTCTTGGGTCACTTAATCCGTCTACCAGTGTCCTGTTTTCTGAACCGTCGGCACTAGCTTTCATAATTTTTCCAGTACAGGTCCAAAACACGCTCCTATTGAGAAATGTGAAAAAAGAGAATTACCAAATGTATTGTCAGCTCTTAAAAGTGTCTGATAATCGAATAAGAAAGTCCATAGATGTAAGCTTATTTTCCCTTGCTATGATTTAAATTGCTCATGAATCTTCAAGGTATACAAAATTCAGAACAGTTCCACATACAAAATGAAACATGGGAAATATTTTATTGTATGTTGTTATTGACACGGTCTTAAACCCTAAGCGTGATTAACTCTACCACGGTATCACAAGTCAGGGCAACAGAGGAAAATTGCAAACTCCTCTTAATAAATACTTGCATTGTTGTGACTGATCCTTCCACAATAGTGCTGGGTTTACTCTTCAATGTTACTTATTCCTTACTGTGACTGTTCCAATGTTTGTGGTTAGATTACTATGGTAGTATTCATCGGGGGGTAAACTGTACATGCCGGTGAAAAGTAGCATCACAGCGTTATTAGTCAATATACCTCGCCAAGTAACACGACTAATTAGTATGGAAAGATGGAAAATAAACGTGTCGAAAGTGCAAGTAGAATTTTAAAATCTTAAGTTTCCATGCTATTTTGATATCACCCCAAATCTACTTTATTAGGTTGGTTCATACGTATACGGCAGTTTCTTTAAAAGGAAGTTGAGTATTTGGACTTTTTTTTAATTTGCTCAATCTGGTAATGGTAACCTTGATTAAACAAAAAGGAAAAAAAATCATCGATTGTACATACTATAAAGCTCAAATTAGGGTTTGAATAAATAACTAGCAGTAAACAGTAAAATGATTTTTGCATGTTTAACCCCGTCACTACGATAGTTACCCAAAGATATATGCACGGGATTTAAATCTGTTCAGAAATTTCATGTAAGATAACCTATTGCTTGTTACTAATGATTATTTTGTATCATGTCAAAATCTGATTAAAATATATCTTATCAGTTAGTTGCTCGCAATTTTAAATTTTCGAGTGCATATACTTGTTGACTAAACCATACTTCGTTTGTAACATAATCGCCCCCGTTGCTCTAACTGTAATTGGACAACCGCTTAAACAAAAACATGTTTTAGAAGAGGGTACATATACATAGTGTTCAGAGGTATACTAAAAAAGCTGCGGAGATTCCTGTTGTGATGGCTAATCCTAAACCCAGCGATTACCAAAGGTGTGAAACCCTTATCTGGGTCAGGGGAACATGCCCAGGTATCCACAGGAGGATGAAGAATTTCCTGAAAAAACATTTGGTCCAAACTAATAATGGGAACCTTGATTCATTTTTAAAATTGTCGGTTATCAGTGATTACCTAATTGCTTTAGAGAGAGCACTAAATATACACCTTAAATGTCCACTTAAAACTATTTCGAGTAACAAGGTCAACTCAAAGCTCATCCTGTTGAAGCTTTGTGTGTATTATCTTGTTCGTGTAGATAGTTAGGATGAAAAGGACTGTAAATAGAGATTTAGAAGACTTACTACACCCACATATATATAAATATGCTTACGAAATGGTGGATATTCCCTCTTGAATAACATAACCATCCAAACCGCAACAAAAATTTTGCCAACAAGTATCGCTATAGACAACCAAAGCCAACCAGGTTATCCGTTCAGCCCGACGAGGAGTATAATTGGCAGTATGACGTAGTAAGTCCATATCAAACTGTTAAAACTTACCGGGACCATCGTATAGATCAGGATATACAAAATATAGAAATGAACCAAAACCACAACAGTTGCACACACCAAAGCACTCCCTTAGGTCGCTATACAGATCGCTACAAGGGAAATCGGTCACATTATCAACTCCATTACCAACGTAATCCTTCAAGCTGTGGGTGTTATAATCGCGGCGAATTTAACCACGTCGTCACAAACTGTCGCTATGACCTTAATTTAACTTATTGTTGGATTGAAAATCTTGATAATGAAAATTTAGTAGGTTCAATCATGTTAGACCTTGGAAAAGCGTTTGAACTTGTAGACCATTGTTTCCTGTTGGAAAAAATGAATATTTACCACTGTTCTGATTCATCAATGAAATGGTTTCATTCTTATCTATGTGGCAGGACTCAAAGTCTATTTTTGAACGGAGAAGTGTCAACCCCCAGGTATGTTAGAAGTGGTATATTACAAAGCTCCATTCTTGGGCCTCTTTTATTTCTACTGTGCGTCAATGACTTGTATTTATGTCTTAAACACTGTTCTGTAAATACGTGTGCAGTCAATACAATATTCCAGGTATGTGATTAGAGTTCTAGCGAGCTTCCTTTGAAATTAAATGATGATGCTGGTCATATAAATGGTATGAGCAAAACAAAATGGTCATTAATACTGAGAAAACATAATGCATGTTAATATGTCCTCAGCAAAGGCAAACTACCCTTGAACGTAGAAACTTACCTGTGACGATGGATACCCAGCTGCTAGGATATACTCCGTCAGAAAAGCTTTTAGGTGTCAGAATCGATGCGAATCTTACTTGGACTGGCTATGTTGATTTTGTTTGTAATACCATAAGTAATAGAATATCACTGCCACGAATGATTAAAAGATACATTGAAATCCCTACTAGTGTTTTATATTTTAAAGGCTATATTTTACCAGTCATGGAATATGTTAACCTTGTATGGGGTTCTAGCAACCAAGAAAACATTGACCGTGTTGAAAAGCTTCAAAAGTGTGTGACTCGAATTTTTCCAGGTGGGAACTATGAAGCAAGCTTAGGCGACCTTTTGCTCGACTTGGTTGGCAAACCTTCTGTCAACGTATGAATGTGAAAAGACTCGCTTTGGTTAAAAAATTTCTCCATGGACTTGCCCCCACCCTATAAGAAGGAAATGACTGATATTACGCATGCAGTACATAATTACTGATTAAGGTCAACTACGTCATCGGCACTCTTTGACTGGTGGAAACACGAATTCCACAAAAAAGGATTCTCCTATATCGTAGCAAAAAAATGGAATGCTTTAACAATTGAAACAAAAGTTTCAAAGCAATTTAACATCGTCCCGTTTTGAATTTCTTTATAATTTCTTAATGTCTTACACCTTTATGAGTTTTATAATGTTTGCTATCTTTTTTAAGTTTCTGCTTGTTTTGTTGTATTTTGAAGGCCTCGTGGAAGATTAACCACCTTCGGCTAAACGAGGCACCTTCGTGAAGTGAAGTTTTAATAATAATAAAAAATAAAAGCTACCTCACTGGTAGAAATAATGAAAAGGATATCACACATTAGGGTACTTGAAAATGCTCGATCTCATTTGAGAGTAAACATTATTTCTATGTACTACTGGGGCACTAAAATGCCCACGCCCTGAAGATGCGCCGAGTACCCTGTATAATACTTACTGAGATATTAGGGCTCAAAAGCTCTAAACGCATATTTTTATACAAAAATGAAGAAAGCACAATATTTGGGTTCGTAATTTTATGACCATTGTGATTTGCGAAGGCATATGGCTGCCCATTTCATAAAGAGAGGGGCATCTTGTAGCACAATTTCAAAAGTATTACTGTTCAAAATACCGTTGAATTCAGATTTTTACGCAAAAATGAAAAGTAATTCAATATTTGGGTTTCATTTAATCAATATTCGTTGTCAGTTGCCAATGTAATATTTTTCCGTGTACTACTATGGCACTTGAATACCAATTTCGGGAAGATGGAACGAACATCTCGCATGGCTCTAAAAGAGATCGTCATTGTTTTTTAGGGGCTACACTATTGGCAGATTCGCCTATTTTTAAAATTTTCAAACTGTATGAGTGTCTTAATAGTCTACTGTACTGTAAAAACCAGAAAGTACCTCTGGCCATTCAATTATGGGGCATAAAAAATATCCGAGATGCCAACATTTCAACGAAAAACCAAAACAAAATTACGAATTTTCAGAACCACTCATTTCATGCAGGTTTGAATGTGGGAGTCAAAGTTTCTGAAGTATTAACTGCTTATCGGGTAACCCATGAACAAAATGTAAGGTCGTGGGGTTAAAGAATTGAAGAGAATCTGATACTCAAATGGGGCCCAGCTTCTAACATTGCCAATCTTGACGTTTCCTGGATTAAAGAACCATTATCGACAGGATCACTAGTTTGGGAAAAACGTTTAGTATATTGTGGGAGACTTTCTTAAGTTTACCACCTTTACTAAAAAGTTTTAGATTCCAAATGTGGGAACAAAAGAGCCCTATTTAAGTTAGATCGACCAAAATGAGTTTGAAGAGGCTGGTTAACCCCACGCTCCCTTTGCACATGATAAAATAGAAATTTTTTTGTATTATTCATAACAAAATAAACCACGACAACGTTCAAAAAAGGTTCACACTTCAACTTTTCACAATACTCTATGTTTTGGGCCTAAACTAACTGGCATGGCAACGTGCAAAACATAATTTTTGGTATGTTGGGCAGCGGTTACATCGTAATTTATATCGTCCGCACCATGCGCCCTCAATAACAAATTTAAGTTACATAAAAGTAAATGCTTTAAGACTGTATTAGAATCTGTTACTTCTTAAACATCTAACTTGACGCAGACCTGGCCGAGAGCACCCCAATCTTATTTCTAGCTATTTAAATATCATGTTATTTATATGCCCTTTAACCTTATTTGTTTGTTTAGTAACAATGTTTATAAGCTTGGGTAATCCAAAACTCATTAAAGTTACCTTTGCTGAACTTTGATGAAGTTTAGCCTCCTTCACATGATTGGATATTTTAATTGACTATGAAAATAGGGCTAAATCTTTCAAAAAAGAAACTGGACTCTTTGTGTATCGGCTGTAAGGCTATGTCCATGTCATGTGGCCTCTTTTCTCCAAACGTTAGTCATTTTCTATACTATAAATACTGAAGTCAGAACTCAGTTCATCGAATCCCTCACCCCAATATTCCCTTAAAGGGGAACAGTAGTAGCCATTTGACCCTTCACATATGTGTAGTACACATATAAATACCACAGATAATCTTTACCTGGTGGACCTTAAATGAAACCTTTATTAAGAAGAATATATTTCAAATTTCCCTTGCTTGCTAACATGAGCGCAGGCATATTCGAAGAAAGACGACTAGATATCAGCTGATTGCTAACGTAGAACGCGCACCTCCCAATTTCCAAAGCAAAATGTTTCCAACTCAAGTAGATTTGAGGACACCTTTTCAGTTTTTTTGATTCGTGGTTCAAAATTTCAAATAAGTATATTTTAAATTATAAAAAAATATATCAAGCATAAAAAAGAGTTTTTGTGCGATTTTTATGTCCCAAACTAAAAAGACTTAAAAGTTCTTCCCAATTTATTCTGCGCAATATTGCAAGAGGATGTTTTCAAGAAAAAATCGTTTTCGGTGTTTCCATTTTCCGATCCCATGGTATCATGCTAAGGGCTGTGTTCATGTGGTGTTTGGATAGTTCTTCGTTACGATTTCTATACGTGAATGATGATTACCTGTTTTTACTCTTATGTTACAATGGGATCATTTAGAAATCCAATGCCTCGGTAGAACTCATGAAAACTTTAGGAAATTCGAAACCACTAAGGAAATTTTTTGTTTAACTTATGGAAACACTATTCTCCTTGGAAACCCAGTACTATGCACTAGGGCCTGGCATTCGTTCGTAACGAAAGCCTTGTGATACTGTCAGATTTAGTGTATAAGATGAAAATTTTGCGTAGACAATGTGAAGTATGATATCATTAATTGCATATTTGGTAGAGAAATGGCCACATTCTTACAGGAACACTTTCAAATGTCAGTCGAGAGTTGTGTTTGAGTATACCGGAAACAAGCCTTACCATTCCCCTCGATGTGTTCCCATCATAGCTGCCTCGAGCAATCGGTGACAAGCACAGAATTTCTTTTTGTTTGAGTAAGCTGCAATCTGATGCATTTAGTCTGGTAAGGGACTTCCATGTATTGTTTGATTATTTAACTTTGAATTTTACAAGTTTTGTTGTCAGATTGGCAGTTGAGAATCTAGAAAAATCTAAAATGTGTTTACAAGTATGATCGTATCCCTTTGGACTACGGCGATGCAGTGCACTACTGCAGTGGTCAGTTCCATGCATGTGTATGGTAGTATGCCATTGAGTTAATACAGATTTCGAGCTGCACGTGTAAGTGTAGGGTGAAGGATTTTTCTCGATCTTTTTAACTAGTTTAAATCGTACGTATCAAGAAAGAAAAAAGGCTGTATGATGATTTTAGAAAGTAATGCACATCATTCAAGATGTTAATGGCAAATTTAACCGTTGCATTTTTTGAAAATTAGAAATAATTTTGACGTTACCGTGAATACTGTAGGTGTGTGCATAGAAACTACACAATCAGTTGTTGTACAACCCGCGGCGAGGTGCAGCTATGACATCACAGTTCCGTTGCATTGTGGGTAA
>WURT03414844.1:0-22931 GCA_009936505.3 Holothuria glaberrima
ATAGGTGGAGGGTTGAGCATTTTAGAGTTAAAGAGGTTTAATCATCATCAACGCGAGGAAGATGTCAGATTTTTGGAAGGGGATATGTTCAACAAAAGAGTACAAGGAATAGGCTGGTTTATTTTCCCTTGATTTTTCCAATCTTTTTAAACGAATCAAAAAACTTTTTTACAAGGATTGTGCCCGAAAATTTCCATAGATTCTGCCGTTTTTTGGGTTTCACCAAATTTTGGGTTTCACCAAAATTTTGGGGGCACAGTGCCCCCTGTCCCCCGCCCCATACGCCGGTGTTAAATGGTATGCTTATCATTCTACAAGTTTTAAAAACCTCACAATTGGTACGTTATCGTCGAGCAAATGATAAATTCAACGATAAAAAATTCTCAGCACAAAGGGAGATTTTGAACAAAATTTTTAACTTCCTCACAGGTGGCTTCGCCGGGGCATAAATATCACCCAATAGCCTTTGAGGGCTCCTTTGGCCAACCAGGGGTCTGGAAGACATGTCTTATATCTCCCTGGGCTAACATGCAAACAGCCAGCGTAATCAGTCGGGGATGGACATTAAAATGCCAGATTCGAAGCCGATGTCATGCTTTTAAATATATTGTGGAGACACCTATACCCTGAACTCATCCCGGGGGCAAGGGGTTTAGGGGAGCCCACCGTGTAGCCGAAATAAAACCCTGGATGCTCTAGAGTACCTACGAAATAGTGGGTTTTAGAATTAAGCATGTCTTCAATTGTCTTCATAAACAGAAAATATTCACAGTTTTAACCATTGTATAATAGTTGAATTCGGACAGACGCTGTCGATTTGATTATGCAAAGGGTTTATTGCCGGGGAGACAGGAGCTGATCCATTTTGGCAGGGGTAGGGGTCACAGAGCCTTTCACAACAGGCACCGTCGTAGCAATACAGGAAAGGAGTGCCCATCAGGTGGCGTGTAACACGCGGTACCCATATCAAAATGCTTCCCACATTGCAGGGAAGAGCTGATCAGATATATAGTAGCACATAAGTAGCATCTTATTGAAGAAATTATGTTACTCCATTTTGTGTTAAAATTCCTCTGTCAAGAACAGGGAGATAAGGACCCGTATCGGAGAGGATAGATGATGGTATAAACCGAGGTTGGACTACTCTTTGAAGCAAAAACTCTGCTCAAGCTGAAGGAATGAATACCGCATACGGTACTATTCCTAACAGGGAGTCGTAACAATTCCCTATTCCTACATATAGTTGGAAGACGTTTGGGGCAGCGAGGTTAGACCACCCCTCATTTTTCAGGGTGCGGGAGTGAACTCTTTTTTTCGCCCCCGCACTCTCAAGTACTGGTATTATAATTTATATTGCCTGCAACACGTCAGCATTATGACTTTCAATTTATTCACATTTTTCTTGTATATTGCATTTAAATAGCATTTCTATTTATGTCGAGGACGTAAAAAAATTCCACGTACGTACTTCACATGCGATCTTTTCTCTCCATTTCCTTCTATTTGTGTTTGAAGGTAGGTTTAAGTGTAACTTTCATGTGTCTGTCTGCCTAAGCCTATCTGTCTATTTCAGAGTATCTGCCTGTCTGTCCGTATCTGTCTGTGTCTGTCTGTGTCTATTTGTCTGTGTCTATCTGTCTGTCTGCCTGTCTGTATCTGTCTGTTTTCGTCGGTCTGTTTGTGTCTGTCTGTATCTGTTTGTCGGTGTGTTGGTCTGTCTGTCGGAAACCTTTGATGGAACTGAAATTACAAATACAGTAGTTCATTAGAGGTATAGGTTACCTTCGTAGCAGATGTATAGAATAATGTACACCTCCATTCACGTCAATTCACTTGTGTAGCCAGTATATAGGTTAGGGAAGGATACATGTCTGCCGGGAGTACAAAGGTGCATGGAGAACACCCGACCGGCAAGATGAATATGTAGCCTTCGTTGGAGAAATCATTGATCTCGCCGGCTAGACAATTCATTATTGCAATCTCATCAATTACTGAAATAATGACATTACAACTGTTTTTATATCACCATATAACCAGTAGGTGGTACATGAGAGAATACGGTGTTTGTTGCTTTCGTTGGAGCATTTCCAATTTCTTCTGCAGTCATAGTCAATAGTAGTTCAATAACAAGTGTAATCCCAGTTCGCAATCGGTGGCCCCAACGGATTACCTTTTGTTGCTCTCAAGGAACGCAAATCCGGTTATTATACCAACACAACATTTTGACGCGCTTTGGAGTCTCTTTACTTTTCTTACATTTGCGTTCATGTAGTTGATCACTAGCACCATTGCTTAGCCATTAACCTGTTTTCGCGCATTTAGTCCTCTTGTCGTCAACCACTTCAGCGGATTTTCAATTGAGGTAATTTAAACTTTAGAAGCTCCAACCAACCTCTGCAGAAAGGTATATTTTTGCTCTTTTCCTTCTTTCTCCTTTCTTGTTTTCTTTGTTTTTCTCTTCATTTTCTTCTTTCGTTTTTTCGACCGGGGATGGGAGGGGGAGCTTAGGTCCCCCATATCCATGCCTGACCGTGAAAAAGAAAAAGATGGAACTGAGCTGAACTTGACAAGAATGCCGCCAGAAATGTTGACTGTTACGCACTGGGAAACTAAATGTAAGCAGTCTTTGATCAGTGACTGGGTAAAAAACGTTTTGTCCAGTTCATGTATACCAGGGGCGTAGCCAATTTTTTAGGTGTGGATGACAAAGTCGACTCATCGTCCCCATTCTTGACCGCCGTCTTGGGGGTATAAGGGGAGGGTGTGCCCCTCCCCTTTTGAAATTTTTTTACTGTCTCGAAGGGCTTAGATACCAAATGGTGCTATATTTTACTTCTTTTTATACTAGATCCCAGTTTTCTCCTCAGGAGGTTTTAGAGGGGCAGCCCGCCCCGAGTGAAAATGGCCGAGCCTCAAAAAGTTACCGCCCTCCAAAAAATCCAGCTTTTATTTTCAAGTCCATTTCTTCGTAACACATATTCTTTTCAAATCATACAATATGAAGGAAAAGTTTCCCATCCCTCCAGGGATGGCCCCAAAATTTGCCCGACGGGAGCCCAGACTCCTCGACGGGGGGGGGGGGGGACAGCGACCGGAAGCCCCGACAGCCAGGATGCTGTCGAGGGGACTTCAAGAAAAACTATACCATGCCATTGCGGGAAACATACTGCATAAAATTTGTATATGCTAGAGGAAAATAGTTCCTCGCTGGTTTAATGTGATCCCGGAATCTAAGCTTGGGATAACGAGCGAAAATTTTTGAGGTATGCCTACACTAAACTTGAAGAATCTGTACTTATTAAAAGCTGATATAGGTCAATTGTCCGGGCAGTTGGTCCCTATCGGGCACAACTTACATTGTACTTCCCTCCTCGAGTCACTGAGCCATACCGCATGACAGACACAAGAGAACCTTCACTAACTTTAGCGAAATGAGATGAAATTCCCGATATTTACAATAATCCATGTATTCTACTTATTAAGTTTCTTTAAACGATGGAAAGGGTTTGTACTTTATTAGATATAAGTAACGGAACTGAGGAAGCTTGGACAAAGCGTACTGAAAATTTGGGTTTTATCGCAGAAATGACCCTTTTACAAGCCAAAATAAGTAAACCGACCATGGGTGGCGACAGAAATTTTCCCGACAGGGAGCCGGGTCATGCCAGGGACCCCAAGTTCCGACAGCCCCTATATTGAGGGGGTGTATGAAGGAGACTAACTTGCCCATGCCATTGCACACATATTTTGCACATAACACTTACTACCTCGAAAGCAGAGTTGCGTACTGCTGGTGTTCTTTTGAGTCCGAATTGTGAAATTGCAAAGCGCGCGAAAATTTTTGGTAAGCTTACACAAAAAACATATGCAATCAGTAAGAACAAAAAGAACAAATAGAACGTGTAGGGTTTGTAGACCACATCAGGGATAACATACATTGTGTCGAACCACATGACACACAAGAGAACAGCAACTAAGCTTTGCGATATAGGATGAAACTTACGACCTCTACATAATCTGTGTACTCTGCCTACATGTTACTTGGTAGGGTTGACAGGACTTACGCTGTTTAGCTTTGTGGAATGGAACTATTGAAGAAAGTTGATGGATTTACTAGCGAAAATTTGGGTTCTTATTAGAGAAAGTGTCCTCTTGAGAGCAAAAACAGGTAAACCATCTGGGAGACTAGTTCTGTCGGGGACTGCATACTTTATCATATCGACTAAGACTCCCCAACCTAACTAAAAATTCCCCGATGGGGGCCAGCCTTCCCCGCACCACCCCTGCATCCCTTCTCCTCTCGCCGTTTTTTTTTTTTTTTTTGTGCTCTCCTTCATTTTTCAACATCGCCCATCGCGTCCCCAAAATTTCTGTGGGGGCACTCTTCCCCCTGCCCCCCTCTGCGGCTACGCCACTGATGCATACCAGGGTTTATCAACCCGTGTCCCGCGGGTAGCCGTCCGGCGAGCAGCGAAGTCGGCCGGAAGTATAAGAAAAATTGGACGAAAGTTTACTTCTATTGTTATTTTTAACGTAGTTTATCTCTTCCAGTAATGATAGAACTGTTGTAGTGCGCATCGCCCGGTGTAAAAAAAATTGTCTTGGGTCAACCGGTGCTGTGGCCGAGTGGATAAAGGCGGTGGCATTTGAAGCGATGAAGCTTGACAACCGGGAGGTTCGGGGTTCGATCCCTGGCCGGGTCAAAGTGAGGTGGGTTTTTCATCTAAGAGCAATCTACGGTTTTCCCATCTGAACTGGCCTTTCAAATTCAAAGAGACCAAATTTGATCTAAATCAGTGAGTTGGTTAGCCACCCGCCAGACATGAAGGTGTAATCCATAAGCCTTATAGGTTTCTCCCAACATTTGTGGTCGCTCAGCGTCGTAAAACAACTGCCCTTCAAGGCCTGAAATATTACTATTATTAAGTTATAAGTGAAACTTCATTTAACAGTCAGACTGTTAGTAATGGTGAAAGATGGTCCTCGGGTGATTTCGACAACCAAAAGCGGGCCTGGACTTACAAAGGGTTAAAAAATCCCGATATACAGGAGACTGCAATGAACTTCATTCCTCATCTGCTTATGTAGATGTCTGATATTTATACATTGATTGGTTTGGAGTTGAAGGATGGAATAACCTTGTCCAAGGTGCTACATTAGGTGGACCAGAGAAGTGCGGAATACCAACTCCCCGGTGGTGTATGCAGAGGGTGGAAGTTCCCGCCCTAAATGGGTCTCAGCAACACAAGCTAGAAGAGTTAGCCATAGAAACACGAAAGGAGAACGTACACTGCTTTTAACAGTGAAGTGATGAGGAACTAAGTGATGGCGCTGTAATACGATTTTAAAATCCAAGTCCCCAAAGACCGTCCGATAAATTAATTCGCCCAAAAACGATGAACTCTCCACCCCTTAGGCTAAGACTGATTGCAAGAGAAAATCTTATTTTCGTAGTAGTTGTGTTTTTATATGATGAATCTATAGCTCTAAACTACTTTATTGTGAATGGAATATTGGACAACCCAAATCAATAATGTTCATCAGCAAGTCGGATTATAAAATTTTCAGCAACAAATTCGAAAGCAAGCGACAATATGCAGAAGAGACAAGGAAACCTATTTCTAGGACCTTCTCCTCAGGATCTAGTTTGACCAGTAAAAAAATCTAGTTTCCAAAATCCCCTAGACTCTCTGGCAAATAAGAGAGCCGAAGGGGAAAACTAAGTGTCACTCCCGAAAGAGTTCTGCTCCCTCAAGGAGCCACGTACCCGGAACAGACACAAGACTTAACATGACCATCCTCAACCTGACCTTCAGACCTCTACATCATTGGTCTGTCATGCGTGGCCCCGTTCTAGACTGGATGTAAAGAACAGATACTACGCATGGTCCTAGCTAAAAGGCTGAAAAGCATAGTACTTTTTCAAAATTCCCTTCGACTTTCTGGCGAAGAGCCATGGGGCGAAAACCAAACAAATACTCCCGAAGGAGTTCTGCTCCGCTACGTCCCCAAGGTACAACTCAACTCAACATGACCAACCAAACGACCCGGCGTGAGAAGTCCCGTTCTAGTCTGGCTGAAAAGAACAAACTCCGTCAGGGAGCTCCGCCGTCGTGATCACGGATACTCCTGCGCCAGGTAAGTTGAGGTTGCCCAATCACATTATACATTGTGTGAAGCTTACTGTAAGTGATTTCTTCTTTAAAGTTAATCTTGGATGAACATTATTTGTTTAGACAGAAAAGTACGCAATGTGAAATCCGTCAACAGGTGTGTGGGTACCCTGATCAAAGCGATTTGTATAGTGACCTCAGAGCTTCACAACCGACCACGACTGATTTTTTCTTGTACTTTACACAAAAGACCAAACAACACAGGGAGTTGCAACTCCCTGATAGTACAATGATCGGCAAATGTCTACGGTCACGAAGTTACGGTATCTGGTGCACCCTAAAAACAAAAGAGTGAAATTCACTCCAAAAAGAATGAATAAAGGGACCACTCCTAAGGAAGAGTGAGTATCACCCGGAGTGGAGTGAAAAATCACTCCAAATAGAGCGACACTTCATTCACATGGAATGAAATATCGCTCTATCTGGAGTGAATTTGCACTCCACTCCGGGTGAAATTCACTCTTCCTAAGGAGTGGTCCCTTAATTCACTCTTTTGTTTTTAGAGTGTACGCTATCGGTATCCTACTGCGCAGAGGCAAAAGTTTTTCGTCTTTTGGTACAGGCCCCGTATAGCCAGACAAGGTACCGTACTGGAGGGCGATATAGCTTCCGGATAAGGAGGAAGGCGAGATATTTTTGAGGTAGTGGGGGCGAGATTGACTAAAATGCATTAATGCAATTATAATCTATAATTTTCTAAGAGGGCAAAAATGTTTCCAGGCGGGTTCCGCCCCTAGCCCTCTTGACTACGGGCTTTGACGGTGGACTGTCCTGGGTACAGCTATTGTATGAAGTGTCCTTTATAGATCACGGCAGCTACATTTGCTTTCGGCCATTATAAGGAGGTTTGCTAAACGAGCAATTGCCTATTTGCGATTAATATAAATTGATTTAAATATTCAGCAATACCAAGCAGGCATTTGGCGAAATATATTACACAATCCATCTTCTTTTTAGTTCTCATAACTGGCTCACTGGGTAGTACCTTCCGTCACGTGCAGTATTACCAGATCACTTTATGTGTAACGATAATGACGTTATGTGAGCGACGGCTAATTATCATGTATTCGGCGAGCAATAAACACGGCCTATTCGATTACACGATTAGTGTCAGCTCTTATGTTACTCCCAAATATATTTAGGAATAGTCGTATAATTTTAAATACAGTTGGTGACTAAATATATGTCAATCAGAGTGCAGTCACCATTTGCATTTCGAATTTTTTGGTTTCGTCTTTCGGATCTTCGCCAGAGAGTCGAGGGGACTTTGGAAAAAGTATTTAGTATTGTAGTGTTATTCCTAAATGTGTTTGGGGGATGCCACTGACCCATTATACTGCTGCATTTCTCTTCTACTGGGTGCAGGAGGGCGTGAGCCTAAACTGTCTACAGTTTTCTGTGAAGTACCATGTACGTCAGAGTTAAAGTTTGCACGTATGCTCTGACGTCATTCATTAGATGTATGAAATTATACACAAATGCAGCCACCCATATTGTGTGTGTAGCTACCCAAAATTTGTGGAGTTGCTTGGCAGAATTTATGATTAACTCATGATTGAGTGAAAACGAAGCCTAGTAATCAAATTTAGTTTCAAGTTCTCATTAGGATGATTATCTCAATCTCGTGAGGGTACTTTCTAATACTTCATGAGGTGACTGATAACAAAGAACAATTGAGGGAGCTTGCTGCATGACCTCCTTTTCAATAGTAATCATAAAGGATTATGGGATAGAATTTTGCTCACGTCATTTCTGTCAATGGCATTTTACTGTGGCCAAAAGCGACACGTACCAAAACTCTATCCCATAATCCTTTGTAATTTCTATTTGGAAAAAGGTCTACGCATGGACCTGGTTAGGTTTCATCGACTGAGTTTCTCGGAAGATGCATTACATTATTATAAGGAAAACTCAGTTGACTGAACTTAAAAATGTCCAGGCAACATTCTCAGTAAAGTTATCTCAACATTTCATCTATAAAGTGTTACCCTGTAAACTTAGAAGAGAATGAGCCAGGCCTGTAGCCAAGGGGAAGGGGCGAGGCCCCCTGAAAAATTCCCCCTAGAAAGTTTCAAGTTGCCTTTGACTTAATACATTTTTACACAAGTGGCCCCCTGAAAAATTTTTCGCCCCTCGGAAGCCATTTCGCCCCCCCCCCCTTCAGTACCTTTTCTGGCTACGGGCCTGGAATAAGCAGTGATCAGATCAATCGCATAATCTAACGGGTTCAAGTAGAAAAACCGGTTCCCAGTTAAAGGAGAATGATGAGGAAGGCCATCGTGTGTAGTTGTCGCTTTCTAATCATTCCCCAACTGGGGACCGCGATTAAACGCCCCGGATCAACCGTTTCAAAGACAGAGAATCACCGTGACAAAGCTTGGAGCTGTCTTCAGTCACTTTCCTAAAGGCTTCAATGGGGATAGAGGACAGGAGCTGTTGAAGCTGCTGATACGTGGGCAGGCCCGTATAGCCAGACAAGGTACTGAAGGGGGCGAAAAATTTTTCAGGGGGCCAAGTGTGTAAATATGTATTAAGTCAATGGCAACTTAAAACTTTCTAGGGTGAAAATTTTTCAGGGTGCTTCGCCCCTTGGCTACGTGCCTGTACGTGGGTTGTTCATCATTCAGCCTGCGACATCTGATGATTGTAGTTGGAAAACGAAAGCTGTAGATTTTGCTCTAATACGCATTTCGCATCTTATAGCACTGAAGACACTGACACTTTGAGCAGGAACGGGACAACTTTTAGGACGCCGGTGCGTACAACTGTGTACTTTCCGGCGTTCGAAATACGCGAAAGTCGCCCTAAGGATGTTGAGAAGGCCGAAATTAACGCCAAACTATGAAAATCGGCCTCTATACCTCCCGTGTACCGTGCAATAATGATCACTTTAATCACTACAATAACAACTGAAGGTATCAAACTAACCCCTGCAGTCGACCATCAAGAGAGGGAGTGATATTTTCCAAAAACGTGATTTCAAAAGAACCCCATGAAATAACAACAACAACAACAACAACAACAACAACAACAACAACAACAACAACAACAACAACAACAACAACAACGGAAGAACATCAAAGCTAATGCGGACTTGCAAGTACAAAATGTCTGAAGGAAGGTGCCTCGTCATTCCAGATTCCATCCAAGAGAGGCCCAAAGTGCAATAAACCCGATGCTCTACAAGTATTATCCCAGAAGCAATATTCTTTGCACCATTGCACTTTTTGGACAGCTTCGAGAGTCGGTAACCTTACCGTTATCTGACCTCTTATAACTAGGCACGTAGCTTCGTGGTGATAAAGGCTGAAAAAGCATGTTTAGAGATAAGAGACAGTTTTACTCATCAAAACCAGCGTCAAGTCATTCATTTCATAGTAAAATGTTACTTTTGATTGGTAGTTTTGTGACGTTCAAAAATTCTTCACCCCGCAGAACAATAAGTGAAGGTCTAATGCGTACGTTATCCCATTCAGGCGAGTGACCTTTAAAATGGCGTCATCTTTCCTTCTTTAAAAGAAGTTGTTAGATAAACTGCGTAAAGCTTATCCTCAAATTTGACATAAAATGGGTTTTAAGTTACATATCGTTAGGAATTCAATCCATCCTCGCTCCGTCAGAAACCTTCAGTAAATACTACAAAATTGTTGGAGTGAAACAAAAGATTGTCAGCTGGGTGATTTCAGTAAAAGACACATATTTAACGATTAAGGTAAAATGACATTCAAAGCTGTCATAAAATAAAAGTACTTGGGACTTGATATAACTCTATTTTAAATCTTATTTACTATAAGGCAAGTTTCAAAGATTCGAAGTTAACTTTGATTTCATTCTTTGAATTTTCATATAGTGTTATTTCGATTGAAGAAACCTTTTAGTAACCTTATCTCCAGTATACTGTAGATGTATAGTTGTATTAGTTCATTATGATGACGTCACTCGGAAATCTTAGTTGTGCCGGGCGCGTATTTTTTTCCCAGGACGAATGAGGGTAAAAAGTGCCAATGGACGAATCAGCTTCTTGGAAGTAGGCCACTCCCCTAATTCCAAAATGACAGCTTTTCGACCCTTTTTTTCAAATTCTAACAAAAGATTATGAAAGAACAGGCCAAATAACCCTGGGCCACGTAACCTTAATGTAAAATCATGACCCTAACCTTGATTTTGAAACAAAATTGTAACTTTGGACTCATTCTTCCTGGGGAAAAAATTAGGCGTTCCGGGCATTACAGTTGCCGTCAGGGCGGATTTAGAGGGGGCATCTCTCGCCGCGAGAAAATGGAAGGGGAAAAAAGAGAAAACGAAAGAAACATGACAGGGAACTTAAACAGACTTGGAGAGATAAACCAAAATATTCTAAAAAAGTATTCAAATATATCTTTCTGCATTGGTTGGGTGGACTTGTAGTTGAAGCCATCCCCATTCAAAATACGTTCAAGTGGTTGACCACAAGACGTAGCGTTAGCTGAGCAATGGTGCTGTATTAATCAGATCTATGAACGTGAAAGTAATGATATACGCTGTGTGTGCGTGTGGGTGAGTACTTTTGGGTGAGGGGTAGGCAACTTGCTACATCGAACTGCAGAAACAAATTTGTGTTACAGAATGAAATGAAAATTTCCGCATATCGCAATTGTTGCCGTTCACTCTACATACCCGACTAACCTTATAACGAAAACAAAACACTTATTATGGGATAACATTTTCAGAAATCAAATGTACATCCCACGTTCATGCTAGCGTCCAAATTTGAAAATAACTTGGGATTTGCATCTGGACCTCACAAGGTGCCGTAAGTAAGCCTGTTCTCAGAATTAAACATCGAATTTAGCAAAATATGAAATGGTATAAAATCTCCTTCTGGAGCCAAGTTTCCGCATTGTTGATGTGCTACTGCGAGAGCTTCTGGGGGCTTAGCCTTGAGCACTCTATTGATCCAGTTCGTATGGACGCTTTTTAAGAAGGCACAGACGTAATTACATGACTGGTTTCAAGCGCGTAGCCACGAAGGGTATGCTTTAGTCTCCAAAATACAGGCTCGAGGCTTTGCGTAGAAACCTGCGCGGGGTCGAGGGTCCTAGGTGACCCCCTGGAAGCTTTGCAATTTGAAGGCTCTATGGGCCCCATGAACTTGATTGGTTAATTCAGAACCCAACATTTTAGGCAAATTTAGCCGAAACAGCTTCATCTAGTCTTGCATTTAACCCCCATTATACGTCAGAGTGAACTTTTGTGTTTTTTTCAATAATTTTTCTAAAAAGTAAGGGGTTTTAATTTTCGAAGATTGATAGGCAGATATGGCAGCGCTCTCATTTCCAGCTAATCTACGATCATGGTTGGCCACTTTCCACGAGTAAAGTCCATGTTTACATAATCCAACAACATCAAAGGCGTCACGAGAGCGTCAAGTGCCCCTCGAGGAAGAGTGGTCCGAGGGCGGTACTCAGGTTGGCACCATGTGAGGGGGGGGCAGGGGTCACTATCCTTCTTCGGGAAAGGCTTTCCTTGAAAATATTCCATTTCAGTCTGGGAGCCTCAATGGGCACCATAAAATATGTAGTCTCCGTCGAGGTCTTGTCGCCGTACAATCCTACTTAAGTTTGCTCTTAAGTACTAAAAATTCTTCGATGAAAACCAAAGATTTTCCAATTTCCTCAACGAAAACTCAACATGTTCAAATTTTTCATTGACAATGCGTTCAGAAGTCACCTGAAAATTTGGCATCCTGGCTTCTAGTAGATGTCCACCAGTCGGGGAGCTGGGCCCCCTGTCAGAAAAATCCTAGCGTTTGCCATGGACGTCCGTTGGGCCCCAGGTGGGGGTCCAATAAAACACATTGTTATGTATACCAAACATAAGTCATCAAAAACACTAGGTTAATTATTGTGGGCATCAATAAAAAAAAGTAAACTAAAAAAAAATAATAATAAATAGAGAACGAAAATATCAAATATGTAGCCTAATCAGCTAATTGTCTTTGAACTAAACAGAGCACAAAATTAGACATCAATGGACGATTCCTTTCTCAACTGATGCAAACGCCTGGTTGAATTGATGATGCACACTAAATTCTGGGTAGAAGGGATTGGATAGATGGTAGAGGTCCCATCCATGGTATCATGTATCCGAGTACGCGGAAGCCACAGCATTCTTTATAACATTTTATAAAGAAACTATTTCAATACATTTTGCGTTTAAAAATCCATTACATAAAACTTTTGCTTTTTCTAGCTCATTAGAAGACTTTACCTTTCTAGTCAAACCCATAACCAGATCACTGAGAACGCTTCCCCTGGCTCCCTCCCACACCGGGGCAGAAACGCTTCTGGTTCCCGTTTTCTTCGTCTACGCTTCCTTCTGTTTGAGTTTCATCAATTTGTCCGCTGTAATTGAAGCTCGTATGCTGGAGTTTGCAAGGGAATGAGGATTAAAGAGTTCACTCAAAATTGGTCTTTTTGCGAAGCTAGCAGTACACAGAGAATGTACGTCAGTATACGTATAATATTATTTAATTCGCTTCAGGAATCATCAGCCCGAGAGAGCAAAAAAGATGGCATGTAGCATTACCCTTTAAGCTCATAATTTCGTTAATAATGGAATTCTCCGAAATTGCTGCAGGTTGCTGTACATATAACTGTATACGGCTACTTTCCGGCAAATACTTAGCCTACATGTAGTTCGGTTCATGTGGTATTTGGACTTATCTTGACTAGCACTGCGGAGACAGAAACTTTTTCTTTGAGACACAATAAACATTGTAACTACAGAAAGATCTTCCCAGGCGATGATCAAAGGAAAAAAATGTCTTCCAAATTAAAATAGAGTAACGACAAAAACAAAAGAAACCTCGAGTGGTTATATCTTTATGTGTATCGCCCGGGAGCTTAAGAACGGTTGGTGATTTCCGATCAAGGTACGTGGTAAATCAAATTAAATAATGGTGAAACGTCAATGACGTCATCATCTTCTCTCTTCACTTAAAGGGACACTCACGAACAGGCAGAGGGAGTTTTTAATTGACACTTGAAAAGTGTGACATTGCAAATGATTTTTGCCGGGTGTTTGTATGCGTAGGTGGGCGGGGTGGTTGGACATGGTCTCATCTGGAAGGAACATATTTTCAGTATAAGTTAATATAATTGCGAAGGATGAGGAGGCGATGCCCGGTAGGACATTGACCGGTTTAGGTAGTGAGGAAGATTTCAACGTTGTTAAGCCTACAAAATCCGGGATTTTGCCATTATGACACTGAGATTTCGTATCAACATAATGTATGAAAAAATCAAACACCATAGAAATTTCGCCAGGCGATACTGACGTCATTTCGCCGTAATCTTGCTAAAAGCAACACATTCATGAGGCCATATAATCTTCGTTAACAAATATCAAGTTTCTATATAAGGAAGTTTACAAGTGACATGGGAGTCACAACAATCCCTGGATTGCTGTTTCAAGAATGAGATCTTTCTCATAAATTTCTAGGGAGCTGATAACATAAGAGCGTTTGACGTTTTGTAACAAACTTGAACGGTACCTTTCGAGCAGTAAACATAACTCTTGGCTTCATACGAAAAAACGTAGCTAAGGATAATTTAGCTTGCGTGGATTCAGGCGAAACCAAGGGGTCACGAGTCAGAAGATCATAACACATTTGCATCACAAAGGCAAGAAACTTTCTCCAGCTCTGTCAATTGAGGGTGGAGTTGACCGTGGTTTTTTGAGTGTAACTGCCTGGCATGCTTGAGGTAGGCTATCTGATAGAATCCCGGTAGAACAACCTGGAACTTAGCTTCAGGGGATTTAAATCTGCTTCTTTAGCAGAGCTTTTTACGGTGATGTTGAGGGGATTAAAATTATGTATCTAGTTGCCCGTCTCTGGCAGTGGTCTGACTCAGGAAGTTACCCTATTCAGGATTTCGTCCACTTTGTTCGAGTCAGCTGTCGAGAAGTGGTGCCGAGCTAGCAAGGATCCTCCACCCTCCAGAATAGGGGGGAGGGGCGATTTGGGTTAAATATTGGGGAGGGGGACGTGGGTCGGAAACCTCCAAATGATCTAGGTCCTATACGAATGTTTATACATATACGTACATGTATAGTATACCAACACTATACGTAGGCCTACATGTAAACATAGACTTATCTGTATACGTTAACGTATTAGATATATAGAACGTTTTATGTCTAAATGATGCCAGTAACGAAATGTGCCCGTTAGTGGCTCCTAACACCGAAGGAGAAAAAATTTTCACTTTTGGTTTAGTCGCAAATTGCATTGCGTGTAAAGTCAACCAAGTCTACCGTGCAGTCTGAATCCAACAGCCAACTGATTTGAGGGGTTGGCAGGGAGGATTTAAACACCGGGGATACCAAGAAGGTCTAGTGGCAGCTCCCTGGTTGTTGACAATGACATGAGAAAGCACTAAGCGTGCGCGAAGCGCGCGGAAAACGCGTACTGAAGAAAACTCGCAGGATTGCATGCGGATATCCCAATGAAACGCATTAATTTGAAGGCCCTGAATTTGCAGTTAAATATGTTATGCTGAATATGCCTGTGTGAGTCTAAAATTGTCTTAATTAAAGGGAGAATGCAGTCACCCTATTAAAGAACTGCATAGTAGACTATCTTATTTCCTGAATGGCTCTTGAGAATCATGTGACAGTATTTTTCTCACTCACTTGTAAAATTTAAGAGGAGCAACTGCTTGGTTTACCTTGAATATGCAATATTTATGTCCTAAAATATCATGGAAGATACTTGGAAGAGAAATTTGTGACATTTAGCCATTGTTTCAAAATAAGTTTGGGGCGACTGCTTATGGCCTTTAATAATCCCCATGTGGCAATAGATGCAATCGAAGTGCCCCGAAAAATTGCCTTTCATGGTCAATGGACCTACAAACTACGGTAGTTGACAAAAAATTTAGAAGGGAAAAAAGGGATTCCGCCCCTCAATCAAAATATTAGGGATCACGCCTTATGAGGTTTACATGCAGATATAAGCAATTATTGTGGGTTCTGCTAAAACACTAAAGGAACTACGTCCTTTCCTTACCAAATTATTGAAGGGGACTAGGCCATGGAAATACTACCTGGGAGGTAGTGCTTCCATGCGTAGGCTGCCTCACATATACCAATTTTAGCAAATATCGATTCACCAACTCCACGGGAAGATTGAACCATGGAAACTACTACCTCTTACCGGATCTACTATTTTGCAGACTGCAGACTCATGAACTCCGATGAATGTGTGCTCCAAGCGCGGGAAAATCCCTTTCCATGATGACCTTTGAGTCATTAGAAAGAAATATCAACAAACATTACGGTGTTTACACCATCGTATCAAAAACATTCCGTCCCCCTCAACCAAGTTATTAGAGGGGACTATGTCTCACACTCATATCAGCAAATATTATGGTCGTTGACCAAACGTTGGGACGAAAGGTGGCCCGTCCCAAACCAAATTATTGGGGGACCATGCCCCCTCCCCATTTCGCCGCCCTTACCTCCCAGCTTTTAGGGTAGTGGCTAAAGGTGGTATCGTACTCACGCCCGTCGGATGGGGACGTTAGATTTCGGTTGCAGGTGAAGGACTGTCGTGTTGTCCTTTGAGCACTAGTCGAAAGAGATGGCGAGTCTCTCCGGTTTTCATTCTCAATCAATCTGGTATAGAGTCCTCGATGAAGTCAAGTGGCGTCCTTACACTGAAATCTTCCCCGGTTAAAGCAGGGAGTTGCTATTTGGACAACTCCCAGGTTAAAGACATTGAAACATACTGTGGACGGTTAAGTCTAATCAGGGAGCTGTCATCACTGGCCCAACTGTCCAATGAAGGTTTACCGTATCGCTCGTATATGTAGGCCAAAAATAGTAAGTGCGTAAGTAGAGAAAATAATCCTAAAAACTGAGTTTTCAAAGTTGCTTTGCTTAAATTTCCTCTTTGCTGTATTTCTCGTTCCTTCTTCGTTAGAATTATATTGTGTTTAAGGATGAACATTTTGAAGACAGGAGTTTGAAGGGTAGAACTTATTGGGGGCGGTATCAAGGAATATGTTCAAATTCCCCAACCGGCGCGTTGCGTTTGCATACCGCAAGGACCCTATTTTCAGTGGCGTCGGCAAAGGAGTGGGAGAGGAGGGGGGGGGGACATGCTCCCCTAAAGAGATTTTAGGTCTTGGAGAAATTATGCACAAACACATCGTTTATGTATCAGAGTGAGTCCTCTCCCTTCAATACGATTTCCAGTCGATTATCTTTTAGTCTAATTTTATGTTCGAAAACGTTTAAGTTCAGATTTCGATTTTTTGTGCCCTTTTTTAACGCGAATCCACGAACATACGAGGATAATTAAAAAGCTTTATCTCATAGGCAAATGTCAGCTTATTGCTGCTAGCCTACTCAGGACGACCAAAGCACCGCGCTATATAGGGATCATATAATGGTGATATCTCCATACGAAGTATAAGTAGCCTACTTGCATGAAATTTTTTGCAGGCTTCGCGCGTGCACTAGGGTGGTCTCAGCGGGCACTTGTCAACCTTTTCCTGATATTCAATGTGAAGAAAATGCAGGAAGTGTGGTTGTCATGATTATCATTTTATGACATCCACAACCTAATAAATCACATGCATCTTTTTCCTTATCTTTTGCTCCGGATAGGCCGCCATGGGTGCACCTTAGATGCTGTAATGTAAGGGCCCCCTTAGACCCCTACCTGGAGATAGTTAAATGCTTCATTCTAAGGGTCACAGTTTCGTAAATACCCAGGAGCCTCAAGGGGCCCTATCATGGCCCCTGGACTCCACCACCTACAAGAAAGACTTTGCGTCACCACTGGCCGCCTCTAGCGATGCTCAGGCCTCCAAGTTGTCCCTCCGACAGAACGTTCCCCCAGTTCCCTTCCCCCACTTCGAAAAGTGTTCCCTCTCCCCTACTTTGAAAAGTCTGGAGGCGACGCCATTGCCTATTTTCCACTTTAAAGTGATTCGAGAGGCTACATTGTAAACACCTCATTCACCCCCTACACAAAAATCCTATAAACAATTTTGATTTTCTGAAGAGTGTGTGTGGGGGGGGGGGAGGAGGTTTTCCCGTCAGTGAATTTTGTTAACTTTTTTGTCAGTTGAATACCAATATGGAGTGTTGATATTACAATTGAAGACAATGAATGGATTGAAAACATCTGGATGGTTTCCTGACTGACTAGATAGCCTTTGCTAGTATACAAACAGCATCAACTTGGAAAAAGTGTGCTAGATTGAACTATTTGAAACAAACTTTCCCATTTTATTATCTTTAGTGACCGCTTTCCGGTCCATTATCGATCTCCATTACACTCTTGATTACATTCATTGACTAAGAGGACAGGAATGGATGGGATACGGGGTGTGTGTAGCCAACGATAAATAAATCGCCCGATTTGAATCCGAGGCTCATATGTGAACCCGAGCTCAAATAGGGCGATAAAGTCTAAAATATTCGGCTTACAGAATATTGGTTTGTCAATAGAGGTTTTTCACGTGACGTCATCACACTTCCGATTTCATCTCACCGTCCATGTTGGCCGTCAAACTAGCTATGTAGTGCCGCAGTACAGTGCTGTAATCACATTATAATTTCACAATGAGGAAAATTTGCTGCCCGGTTCGGTGTCACAATCGGGAGGAAACTACCATTTACATACATTTTTATCGTATCCCTGCAAATTAGAAAAGCAAAGTAAGGTGGATTGCAGTGATTTGACAACAAAATTGGTCACAAACTCCACACACTAGACTGTGCAGTGCACTCTTCGTGTTGGGTTATAACCAGGGTCCTCAAAAGCAGTTCTCGCATCGCAGTTTGCGATATAAATGAACATAGTGGCAATAAAAAATTTTTAAAAAATGTTAATTGCTTTACGACATAAAAAATGCATAGCAGTTTTGCTATGCAAAGCAATATCCTTAAGGCGGGCCCTTTTAATACGTTCTTGAGTATGCTACTCTGAGTCTTAGTTAATTTAGTCTTACCTTACTAGTGATAATAAAGATGCAACTTCGAGGCATTTTGGTACACAAGAATTGCTCTCAAAATACTAGCTACAAGGTATATGAACGGCGTCCAAGCTTTTAAATCTTTCAAGTCTTATGTGTGTAAGGGTGACGTTTTACTTAAAAGATAATTTTAAATTTGGGAGTGTAACGTTAGAAGCTTTCGCAAAGTCATTGAACATCGACTTGGGAACTAAAAATAAGGATCCTCGGTTCCTTGATCCAATTGATCTCACTTTTTGAATGTAATGTCGTCCAACTTATTGGTGATGTTTGACAAAAGAAGGACTCGTTTCTTCCAACATTTTCCACTGCAATATTGGACGTCATCATACTCACGTACAGTGAGCTAGTCTACATCAGGGACCGCAGTGACAGGGGGATGGGGGAGGGGCTTTAGCCCCCGCACTTTTTCTGCTGTGGGCATTTTGGGCCGCCTAGAATTGCTTTTATTGTATGGAAAATATTGGGCCGCTTCGATGATTAGCCCCCGCACTTCAAAATTGGCTCCGCGGCCCCCTGTACATACGTACAGTACACCGTTGCCAAGTGCAAGCTTGACAGCCAACATGGCGGGTAACCAAGAAGTCACGTGATATTGTGACGTCGGTGAAAAACCGCTATTGAAAGTCTTCTACAAGGGGGTAGAATATAATTCTCAGTTGACACTGGACATAACATAAACTCAGAAAATATGCATAATTATTGTCTATCTTTGCTGAAACATCAACGAAAAACACAACTGTAAAATGTGGGAGTAACTCCGTGTTTGGTCAAATTGGATCCCTTCTATTAAAGTAAACAGCTTATATCCAGTGAAATGTCATTCTCTTGTTGGCATACCCATGTATTTTTTCACGCGAAAAAAAATGAATACCAAATATAAGGGTCATTGCTAAACTACTCAATACAAGTGAGTTTGCTCATAAAACGTTTCTTTTATGCCGTCGTTCTGTTGATTAGATCATACTTTGTTTTTTTACCCGAATGGCTTTCAATATAGCTTTTCAGAGAATGTTGTCATCAGTACAAAGGCTTAGTCACTATGTCGTTCTGATACGTACCAGTGAATGGTGCATATCCCTCGAGACCAAAACATTCTCATTTTCTCGTTATAACCTTAAATCCCCATGTGAGTCTCATGGAAAAAAAATGTCTTAAGTATCAAAAATTGTGAACCTGACTCAACAGAAGAAAACATTAGGACGAGTTTCCTGTCTCATTTCATTGACTCATGTATTTCAGTATAGAGATACAAAATACCTTGAGCATTTAAATTGCCTTACTCTTTTATCTAAATACTTTCTGTCCTTTTTGTTTAGTTACTCCAGTCATGTATATTTAAACAAACATTTCTCCTTTTCAAGATGAAAAACGTACACGTACATAGTAAAGAAATTATCAGCATTTATGCAATTACTTGCTTCATTTATTTTGTTTGTTGATGGAACATGTCTAGCTAAAGTGAGACTGCATTAGGAGTGTGTTTTGAAAACGATTACACATATTCATCAGTTCATAAATGTTGTTTGAGCAAGCCACATTGCATGATGGGAAATTGAGGTTTAAAGCAGTAGGTAGGGGATAAAGAAGACAGGTGAGGAAGACAGCAGTAAGGAAGGCAGGGGCGAGGAAGGCATAGTGCTAGGAAAATGGGCGAGGAAGACAGGGGTGAGGAAAGTAGCAGTGAGGAAGACAGGTGGTGAGAAAGACAGGGGTGAGGAAGACGGAGGGGCGATAGACAGGGGTGAGAAAGACGGGAACGAGTAGAATGGGGGTGAGGAAGACAGCAGTGTGGAAGACAGTGGCGGCGGAACGGGGGGAGGGCCTCAGTCCCCAATGAAAATAGTGAGGGGGGTAAAGGTATGTTTAAACCACCTCCCCCCCCCCCGCGCTAGTATTTGCTCAACTCATCTGATATGCATAACCATTTTTGGTAGATTGATTTTTTTTCTCATCAATTAAGAATTGCAAACATGAGATCCACATTTCAAGGCTGGATACATACAACTTAGAACACTCGGGAAGTGCCGTTTCCGGCTATCTGGAGGGTGTGCAAAGCCAAAAATTTTCTTGTTCGCTCCGCACAAACCTATGGTGGTGCTCCGCTTAGATAGTCTTGCTGGCATTCAGCCCCCCCCCCCCAAAAAAAAATTTTTTTTCCATTACGTGGCGCCTGGCAGAAAACAGTAGTGAGGAAGATGGTTGAGGAAGATGGGTGAAGGCAGGGGTGAGGAAGATAGCAGTGAGGAAGACAGGGATGAAGAAAACAGGTGGGGGAAAGACGGGTGAGGAAGACGGGGATGGGGATGACAGGGACGAGTAAGATGGGGCGAAGAAGACAGCAGTGTGGAAGGTTGGTGAGGAAGACGGGCGAGGAAGACAGGTGAGAAAGACGGGTGAGAAAGACAGGTGAAGAAGATAGGGGTGAGGAAGATAGGGGTGAGGAAGATACGGGTGAGGAAGAAAGGTGGAGGGTCGAGGCAAGGGAGAGGAAGAAGAAATAGAGATGGAGTGAGATACAAGCACATAAACAGCACACTGGAACTGGAAGACCAAAGGCAATATGTTCCCAACTTTGCAAAAATTGATGAAACTTCTTCTTGTTGTGCACAACAATGCACATCACACTAGAAAATTTCTCCCTTTGAAAAGTCCTGCTGAAAGTCAATGGGCCCTGTCTCACATTTTCTGAAAGATTCATACACACCTAGAGTGCTGGAGGTACCAAGGACAACAAAGTAGAATTAAGTCTTATGCGAGGGAAGGTGTGGTTTTACCAGGGAGGTGTTGCTTTGATAGGAGATCCAACAGAAAATGTAATTTATTCTAATCCTGTTTGATCGGATTGAGGGTATAATCACTTAATGACAGATCATAGGACTTCAGAACCTCCAACTCTTTTGTCTAATACTTACAACTGTTGATTCCTGTCATAGCCAACCATTGTCAATGACTCTAATATGCGGTCAATCGGATTATTGGGAAAAATGGTTTGACGTGTAGCAAGTTGCCGACAGCCTAGTAAGCGCCAATGTTTTAACATTCAAAACGACTGTTTTCCGTGACAAAATCTAAAGATCTTGTGATAAAAGTACTGCTTATGCTGTTTGCTGATGCGGGGAAGAGGTATGAGGCTATATGTCACTTTTGATTGTTCATCAATTTGCGCATTATTTTGCAACTTTAAGGTGGTGTATTCGTGTTTAAAAAGTTGCAAGCAATGGCAATGTGGCGTTTTTAAAAGGGCCACAAGGCGCCACGAAGGGCGCAAATTAATTTGCGACTGAAACGACTGGCAAATGTAAAATAAACGAGCAAATTTCCATGTGCGATTCAGCAGACGACGTGAACCTTTGTGCTTAGTTTTTTCATAAGCCTATTATATCTGGAAAACAACCACAAAAAAAAAAAAAAAGATTACTTTCGGCAACTAGCTAGGTTCAAAGAAAGGGTTAAAGATGCGTCTCTGGTTTTACTTGTTGAGGTAACAAAATAAATGGATCATGGCCACTATCCATCCGGATGGGCTATTTCATTGTAAAAGAGGGGTTTGCAATCTTAAATTTTACACTTCTTTGGTAAATGATGTTTGTTCTCAAAATAACTCTTCCGAGACAATTTTTAAAATTAATTAATATAATACAATCAATACCACTTTGAGAACGACTCTCTTAATAACTCTGATTTGTGTTGGCAAAAAGTCGGAAAACTTCATTATTCCTAGAACTGGACTGTACTAGTCTGCCGGATGGATAGTGGCCATGGTCCAATGAAACCAACACACCTGTCCTTTAATGTTGCAGATTGGTCCTTCACTGTCTTCTCTGCTGTGCATTTCTTATGGAGGTATAAAAAGATGGCATTTCTCAACTTAATTGGTCTGGTCCTGGAGTTAACATGCAAACCATAAATCTGAAATGTCTATTTCTAATCCACCTTCTTAAAATTTATTTTTCTGTAACTTCTATTCCACATACTATCTCATGACGATGTCCCAGCAGCTGACATGGTCAAAACTAAATTGTATCACTGGCTTCTGTTTATGGCATGATTCTCATCCAATTGTCCCAAAACAACAGTGGCATACAAAGGATTTAGTCAAGGGGAGGCCATCCCCAAGACTAAGAGAGTGGGGAGGATGGAATCCCCTGGAAAACCCAAATTTGTGTGATGCCCCCTCACCCGAAGGATGTAGAGGATATATGGTCCAATGACCTCCTGCTTTTTGTTCAAGTGCCACACAACATAGTAGTGTACAACAAATCAGTTTTTTCTATCTCATAACAAACTTATATGCAAAAAAATACATTTCTACAGGTGTCAGGTTTATATCTCTCCGGGTATAACATGTATTTTGCATATTCTGGCTCAGCATCAATACACAATGGCAAGATGGCACACTTTGCCACAGATTGCCATGAGTTTTACATGAAAAAAACTGTGGTAAATAAATTATAGAATACTGTGACAACAATTGGGCATACACCCATGATAACCAATTGCCCATGAAATCCTGCACTTGCCTCGCACAACAAGATGGTACACACAAGTTAACACGTTTTTGGTAAGGGTAATAGTTTTGACATACTTCTGAGGGCACTCTCCATTCACCAAGAATTCTATAAAGCTGTTAAAGGTCTGTAAACATGCAGAGATGCCACTTTTCCGATTTTAGTCGGAAATCCGATTTTTCTGAACACCCGTCAAAAATTCCGATTTTTTATGA
>WURT03414954.1:0-22930 GCA_009936505.3 Holothuria glaberrima
CTGCCAAAAACAATAGGGTTCTTCCTCTCACCATACCACATCTACATACTAAGTATGAAATCAATCCAAGCTTCGTAACTTGGGATATCACGTTAACAAGGTTTTTGGAGTTTGACCCCAGTGATCCCAGATGACCTTTGACCCCCACTAAAAACAACAGGGTTCTTCCTCTCAACATAACCCATCTACATACTACGTATGAAATCAATCCAAGCTTTATACCTTGAGATATTGCGTTCACAATGTTTTCAGGCTTTGACCCCGGTGACCCCAGATGACCTTTGACCCCGCTAATAATAATATAGTGTTCTTCCTCACACCAAAATGCATCTACATACTACGTATGAAATCAATCCAAGCTTTGTACCTTGAGATATCGTGTTAATTAGGTTTTCAAGCTTTGACCCTGGTGACCCCAGATGACCTTTGACCCCTGCTAATAATAATATAGTGTTCTTCTTCTTACCACAATGCATCTACATACTAAGTATGAAATTTATCCAAGCTTCCTACCTTGAGATATCGTGTTAACAAGATTTTGACCCCTGGTGACCCCAGATGATGTCTGACCCCACCAAAAACAATAGGGTTCTTCCTCTTAATATGGGGCATCTATGTACCAAGTTTGAGAACTGTCAAAGTTTCCCTTCTTGAGATATCGTGCACACAAGATTTTCAGGGTTTGACCCCGGTGACCCCAGATGACCTTTGACCCCACCAAAAACAATAGGGTTCTTCCTCTTACCATAACACATCTACATACTAAGTATGAAATTCATCCAAGCTTCCTTCCTTGAGATATTGTGCACATGAGGTTTTCAGAGTTTGACTCCCTGTGACCCCAGATGACCTTTGACCCCACCAAAAACAATAGGGTTCTTCCTCTCAACATGGGGCATCTATGTACCAAGTTTGAGAACTGTCGGAGTTTCCCTTCTTGACATATCGTGCACACAAGCTAAGCGTCACAAACACATACACACATACATACACACATATGCCATCATGACGGCATAGGTTTCTCTTCCATCGAAACCAAAAATAGGTAGTAAACTGATTTTGTGAGACTGGTAAAAATGGTTAGAAAGATATCAAAATTATTCTTTATCCCAAATTGGAGAATTTGTAATCTGCGCATGCCAGTCATCCTCAGCAATTTTGAAGATAATCTGGTAATGCATCTAGGAGAAAATAGCAATCCTCAAATAACCCTTGGATGACCTTTGACCTACATTTTTACACCCAACTGGAAGCTGTTCAAAAGTTGATGAACTAAACCATATTTGGTAAATATTGGACTGACAGGTGCAAAGCAATACCACCTCAAAGATATTTTGACCTTTTGACCTCTAATGACTTTGTATGACCTTGGAGCAAAAATGTGTGTACAACCCTAAAGAACCACGGGGACAGCTCTCTATTCCGACATCTCTGTGTTCGGAAAAGTCCGCATTGAGTTTAGTGTTATAGAGAAAAGGTTAGGTTAAAATAAGCCCCCATCCTATTATTGTCCTTCATGCACACATTCGGAATATAGAGACGTCGGAACAACGAGACCTCGCAACATGGAGGTGTAACCAAGACGAACGGAGGGACAGATAGACGGATGGACAGATGGATAGAGTGACGCTGCATGATTACAATAGCTCACACCAGTATGCTGGTATGGGCTAAAAATATGTTTAAGCATATAGAGGGAAATAGGGCTTCCAATGGTGGGCCCCAAATTTAATTATTGAAAAAATAAATTTTTTTTTGGTTAAATTAGGAATTAAAAACGACAAATTTTCTCTTTATAACATTTCACTGGATATATGGAATCATCCAAGTATTTGTATTAGTAAGAAACATACAAACCGGCAATAGAATTTTTTCCGTTCTTCATATAGTGACAATCTTCCCTCCATACTGAGGCTTATACAAAGGTGTAGGGAGTTTCCCCACTATGTCATATAGTGTGATGATACTCCCAGGGAACATATGGTCAAGGAGCCTGCTACCAGGCTTTGGTAACATTGTGAACAATTTCCCTGTTAGGCACTGGAAGTGAGGAGTGTAAGTAAGCCTGGGGAAATTCTGCAGTAATTACAAAAGGACACTACAGCATATTGCTTCTGCATGACCTTCAAATGATACTAGGTAGTCACAATTAACCCTTCCAGGACCACCCCCCAATACGTAAACCCTCCCCCTGGACCGACCCACTTTGTTCAGTGTAGTAATGAGGATGAGAATTCAATTTTCAGTCTTTGTTTTCTCTAAGAAATCACCTTCCCACAAAAAAGTGTTGAACAAAAGTTTTGTTCAAAATTCAATTATCTTTTATGTGATACCAAGGTATCTTTTATACTGATTACCTTTTATAAACTCCGGGGTCAGAAACAAGTCTTAGCCGAAACCCCTCATAGTTACGTGCTTCATTATACATACCCCTACAGTTGGCCTATTGGTTAGGCCTTGGGATAGTTTCAGTGCACGTTATCTTGGAACATGTCAACAGCAACATGCACCATACCATACATCACACAACGGGAAAATTTGCACTATATACAATGAACGTAGACTCCAAAGTGATGGCGCTATGCACATATTCATTTTCTCTTCAAAAATATGCCTAGTGTGGCTGTCGCTGATCGGCAACCATGGTCCTGGTGCCGGTGTCGCCGATCGGCGACCATGGTCACGTAAGGGTTAAAGGACTTCACAAAATCACAAGATTTTCAATAAGTGACTGTAAAGTAGTGAGAGGGAAAAGAGTTTTTAAATTGCAGCCCTCTGAAATAGAGACCACCCACTTAAAAAATCCCGCATCATACTGGAAGCAAAAATTCACATACACTCTTTCCTTTTTGGCAGGGAATAATCATGTATTTGTGTGGGAAGCAATGTGTTTTGTGATTGGGTACACGCTTCGCACGTGGCTCCCCCCCCCCCTTTTTAGAATCTGTGGAGAAAACGGTGTATGGGATAGTTGAAACAGCAAAAACCTAGGTAACATACAGAGTGCTGGCAGAGACTGATGTTTCAATGCTGAAGTTGTCTGGTATAGCCTTTGTCAACTATCTTGTTGGGACATGTTTATGCCAGTTAATTAAATATCAGAAACTTTTTTTTTATTAACTGTACCTTGTTTGATGTATATCTGTAGTACCTTTCTGGAATGAACATGTACAAAAAGTGCCTGTCACTCCTTTTTCACCTAAAAGTGGACATAAGACTAGAGCAGCAATGTTGCTGAAGCTCACACATGCAAGGATGAAATACTCCTGGTTTCATTTAAATGTGGAGTCAGTGATAATGTAGCTTAGAAGTTATCGTGTGATATATTATTTGGCAAAGTCTTTCAAAGTTTAGAGGATATTTGTGTAGTCACTATGTGATAAGGGTTCATATGTTATTTTCAGGACATTTATTCACAATACTAAAAACAACACACAAGAATAGTCATGTGCCTCCACCAAAAGAATAGGGCTCTTCCTCTTACCATAAAGCACCTACATACTAAGTATGAAATCAATCCCAGCTTTCTACCTTGAGATATCATGAATAACATCATATTGAGAGTTTGACCCCGGTGATCCCAGATGGCCTTTGACCCCCACTAAAAACAGTAGCCTTCTTCCTCTTAACATAACACATCTACATACCAAGTATGCAGTCAATCCAAGCTTGTTACTTCAAGATATAGTGTTAACAAGGATTTGGGAGTTTTGACCTCCAGTGACCCCAGATGACCTTTGACTTTCACCAAAAACAATAGGGTTCTTTGACTTACCCTAAAGCATCTACATGCTAAGTATGAAACTAATCTAAGCTTTCTCCCTCGAGATATCATGTAAACAAGGTTTCGAGAGTTTGACACCCAGTGACCCCCATGATGACCTTTGATCTTTGTACCATAACACATCTACATACAAATTAAGAAATCAATCCAAGCTTTCTACCTGGAGATATCATGTTAACAAGGTTTTCAGTTTGACCCACGGTGACCCCAGATGACATTTGATCCCCACTAAAAACAACAGGGTTTTTCCTCTTACCATAACGCATCTACATACTGAGTATGAAATCAATCCAAGCTTTCTACCTTGACATATCATGCAAACAAGGTTTTCAAAGTTTGACCCCTCTATCAGAGTACAGAGGCGGTCGCCCTGGCTGCTGTCCCCCATTTTCCTATGCCTATGAATAATAGGTCATCCACAAATCGATACTATGCTTTTGTACCTTGGGATAGTACTAAGGTCAACAGCCACAGTAACATGCTCTTCCAAGTATAAACTTTCACCAACAGTGACGGCACCAGAGTCTTTCAAGAAACAATGTGCTTCAAATAATCATTTCTAAAGTATATTTTCTCCACTTCTTATAAGGGGTACATTTACTTCCATTTCAGGCAACCTGATAAAACATCTACATTTTGGTAACACCTGGTCAATTAGTTCAAAGTATCTGTTTGAAAGAAGAAATATCCCACCCAAACAAACCACCAGAGACAGGATTCACTAAAATTTGCATAAAGTTCTTGTGTAAGTCAAAATACTCACAAACTTCATAAGAACTTTCTTAAGTGGTATTCACAAAAGCAAAACTAACCCAGTTCATAAAGCTATGATGCGTAACTGCAACACATGCATATGAGCCAATCATGTGTGCAGTTCAATCTTGCTTTGTCACATTTTGAGCCAATCACCACGACTGTTATTGTTTAAACGACATGCATGGTCTTCTGTGGCTACACACCCAGTCCTAAACTCTACACATCTAGCACAATGTGTGCTTCTGTATGTGTTACTATGCCTTTTCTATACTAATGACAACTCTAAAGTTTCCATAAAGTTGCGCAAAATATTTACAAACTTTTCTCTTCGTGAATACCGACTAAGCAAGATACGCTTCCTAAGTCTGACTTATGCACAAATTTTTGCTCACAGGGACTGGTGACTCCATGCAACCGAATGAAGTAAATGTTGTTTAGTTACAACAAACATTTCTAAAAAAAATTAAGTTTCAATTTTAAAAATCATAAATGGTATTGAGGAATGTTTCTCATACTTAATCCAAAGGTGACACTCCTATCCCTTTTAAATGTTTGCTAGTGGCTGGCCCAACCAATATTGTCTGCATGGACTACATAATCCAGTTTTATCAGGCTAGTTAAGGCTGATATTTTCTCAAAATTTAGCTTGAATTAGTTATTATTAGTTGAATTTTGATTTATTGACAAAACGATCTGATGATAGTATTGACTGCATACTCTCTCAAGAGGCATGAACAAGTCTTCCAGTAAAAGAAAAAGGTAGAATAAAACTGCAAAAATATATTTAAAACTAGAAAGCCAAAAGGCTTAGTGATTCCTTGCCAAAAGGGGGATGCTTTGTTACACAGAGGTTCATCCCGCAAATTTATACTTCTTGACTACATCATTTTTTGTGATGCTTTCACAATTTGACTCCTGCTGACCTCACATGACCTTTGAACCCCACCAAGACTTAAATGATGGAAATAATTGAAAAAAAAAAAACGTCTAAGGAGAGATTTGTCTGCGCTTCCTCCCTTGTAATGTCATGTGCACAAAGTTCAGCATTTGAACTCTCGTGACCTCAAATGACTTGTGACCTCCACCAAAAACAAAATAGCCCCTCCTATCAACATGACAAATCTATATACTAAGTATGAAAAGTTTCTGTCTTTCCCATCTTCATATATCATGTTGATAATGTTTTAAGTTTTTGACCTTTAAGAACCTCAAATGACCTTTGACCTTCACCGAAAACAACAGGATTCTTACTTTCAAAATGAAAAATCTATATACCAAATATGAAAAGTGTCTAGCATTGCTATCTTCAGATATCGTGTTTACAAGCTAAGTGTCACGTACACAAACACACACACGACATCACCGTCGCATTGATTCCATTCCTGCCTGGCAAGGAATCAAAAACCTGTCCTACTATAGTATAGAACCTTTTAAAATGGATCTGGATAAATGCTGCACAACACTCCTGGTTGGGTCAAATATGCAGGGTTGGGTGTGTGCATGCTGAGTTAACAGTCCTGTTGAAGCACTGAACTCAGACAGGGTGGAATCCCTGAACTGCTTTGTGGCAACTGGCCAAATCAAGGAGCAACCACAAACCACTGTTAGAGCTGGTCGAATGAATTATGTCAGGGCTCAAGATAAGAACCAGGAAAGCTGAAACTGCCTTCATCTGGCTCAAATCTGCCAGGACACTAAGGCCACATAAGCAGGGAATCAAGGCCAAACCCTGAAAATATATCACACTAGCAAGAAATAATGTAAAAGGGCATTATGGCCTTCAGTGATGGTGATTTTAAAAAGCATTACTGCAATGTGATGAGGCTCAAAAGCCATGGCTTCCAGTCCATCCACGCTTTTCAAGCTCCGGAATGTGAATGTCACACAAACCACAAGGTGCTGAAACATAATTTTTTCTTTCCTACACCCTTTTTTCCCCTTTTTTTTCACCCAACTTCACATAGCTTCACAACATGAAATTTTTATAACCAGAAAGCCCAAAGGCTTAGTGATTCCTTGCCAAAAGGGGGATGATTTGTTACACAGAGATTCATCCCTCAAATTAATACTTCTTGACTACATCATTTCTTTACAATGTGTTCACAATTTGACCCCTGCTGACCTCATATGACCTTTGAACCCCACCAACACTTAAATAACGAAAAGGTTGGGAAAAACATGTCTTAGAAGACATTTGTCTGCGCTTCCTTGTAAATATCATGTTGACAAAGTTCAGTTTTTTACCTCTGGTGACCTCCACCAAAAACAAAATAGTTCTACCTCTCAACATGAAAAATCTATATAAAAGTATGAATAGCTTCTGTCTTCCCACCTTCAAATATCATATTAATAAGGATTTAAGTTTTGGACCTCTGGTGACCTCAAATGAGCTTTGACCTCCACCACAAACAATAGGATTCTTCCTCTCAGCATAATAAATTTATATACTATGTAAGAAGTGTCTATCAATTCTACATTAAGATATCTTGTTTACAAAAGTTTAGGTCTTATACCTCTGGTGACCTAAATGAACTTTGACCTCTGCCAAAAATAATAGGGTTCTTCCTCTCAACATGACAAATCTATAAATTAAATATGAAAAGTGTGCGTCATTGCTACCTTGAGATATCATATTTCCAAGCCATTTACAAGGTTTTTGCAGTCTTACCTCTGATGACCTCATATCTTGAGATATGATTACAAGGTTTTTGGTCTGTGACCTCTGGTGACAGAGGGAGGGGGATTGTCCCAACAGGAATAATCTGGGGGAAAGGGAAGGAAATTGTCCATGGCTGAGTTGCCCAGTCATAGTCTAAAAGATATACTTCAGTTCTATTATCAACTTTTAGCCATAGCACAGGATCTTTATTGTAAACAGGATTTATAACATTTTTCAGCTTTACAGGAAACGTAAAGACGGGCCGAAACAAAAATTGCTCTACATCCTACCTGACCAAGAACACCATGCTCTACTTGACAGAGTAAGTATCTGTTACATTTGAGAACATATTATGGCCCAGTACTTCAGTGGGAAGTATTGAAGCTTTTCACACTTGATACGTACCTTTTAAAGGTGAGCTTGTAGCTCTATTTCACTAAAGGTCAAAAGAATAGTAAAGTGAATCAAAAATGAGGAATGAGGCCAGGGCTCGACATTAACTTTTAAACTCACTTGCCAAGTAGGGCAAGCGGCCACTTAAATCCACTTGCCCTTACAATTTTTCACTTGCCCCTATGCAAACCGGCAGAATATTGATTTTGTATTATCCCATACAGTTGCAAGTTCACAAAATTATTTTTTACATTTTGTATGCCCTCACTGAATTGACTGAGATTAAAAGATTGTCACATGAATTGAATAACTGTATTGAAGAAATTGTTCACTGATTTGTACAACATAAATATATTACAAATGATTATAACAGATATAGCATGTCTTCCTGTCTTCTTGTCTTTATTTACATCGTAACAAATCTTGTTTTATCACAGGAATATTACTTTCAGACTAACAACAGTAAAACATTGAAATGTTATGTAATGTTAAATTTAGCTGAAGGTGGAAAATAATGCTTTTGATAAAGATGTCTGTTTTGCCATCGTTCTGTACTGACAGACTAACTCGATTATACACAGGCCCACACATGTCTAGTTACAAAACCAGTCACTGCTGCGCGCATGCATACAATGCAGTGTAACAAGTTAATTATGTTCTAGGGTTGACATGTTTAACATTTAAATGGTTAAAGGACCAATCGGCCCCTTGAATGGCGCCTAATTCTGTCAAACGTTTAAACGAATTTCTCTTTAAAACACGACAGAAGTTTAGCATTTCTCGCACCCCCCCCCCCCCCCCCCCCCACATTTAACTTTGATATCTATTTTATCATTAGGCCTAAAAAGAGTAGATGTTTATTTGCTCAATCATTGACCAAATGAAGCTGTCACTCTTTATTCATAGCATAATTACATGATTGAATTGATTCTGACCGACTTACACTAGGCATTCTAATTCCAAATTTTATTATTACTACAAAAATGGGGCTCTTCAAATTGATTCAGTTTCTCAGTTCACATCGTAATCGCTACCCAAGTCTCTCACAGAACGAACGGTAAAACAGAAATAATTATAGAAGCCCGCAGTATTTCAGTGCATGTACCTGATTATTTCACACCATCCTATTGTGCATAACGCATACATAGACAGAGTGTATAGGCTCACACATGTTTGTTTTGAGTTTCAAACAGCAGTATGAAATGCATGTATGCACTATATATCCCTACGTTAATACGTATCTGCTCGGTGCATGCTGTGCGCGAGCAAGCTACTGTAGTCTGTCAGGTAGTACGAACTTGGGTACAGATATGTAGGCCTACGAATCAAATCAATGTGTCAAACTTTCATGCACAGCTAATCGCGGGGCCACGTTTTAGACATGGTTATTGTATGGATCATAAATTGCCAGTCCTATTATTATCATGGATAGCTGACCAAATAAGTGTGATTTGTCATGTACCAAAACGCTAAACAGCTATGCCCATGCATAATTCATAATTCCTGGTATTTTTAAAAACTGGTCAACAGCTTGATCTTGCACATTTAGTTCTCAGGTCGCATCAGCACATGGCCGCGATGCAACAATATAAACAGCTGGTACTAATATGGTTAGAAAGCTACACTTGTTCGCTTTCAGAAAATACCAATTTGGCGTACAATGTAGTTCTTGGAGTGATTTTACCACGACTTAAAAAAGGTTAAAAAAAATCCTAATTTTCAAGCGGGGTCCAGGTTGTTACCAAGCTTGCAGTGACTCTGTCGTAGATTTAACATTGCAAATGCAGTGCTCATTGCAGTGAGTTGTACGTTGGATGAGTCGCAAATTAGAAGAAAGTAGCTCTAACAGTACAGGAAATAAAGGATCGATTTATGCGATGGCTGTTATGACACGAATCGTGCAGCTACGCACTGGATAGTTATACATCACTTTTCAACTTTTATACCAAATGTGCTCTCTAGTTTTTGAATGTTTTGCGACGTTCTCAAACTCATCATCTCAGATCAAAAGTAGCACTTGCCCAGTCGGGCAATTTCAAGTAAGAGAGAACTTGCCCTGCATTTTTTTCACTTGCCCCGGGCAACCAGGCAATCGTTAATGTCAAGCCCAGGATCTATGTTTCCAGGAAGCACAACCTATTGCAGTACATACCTTCAGAATTGACTTGTGAAGAGATCCTAAAATTTACTACCTTGAGCTAACCTCTGACCCAAACAGTTCCACAAAATGAGTGGCCTTACCCCCTGCCAAAGCAAATGTCATACATAGCACCAGCAATCCCACATGCATGCTGTATAAAAAAACAGGTGTCTCGATCACTCAGATAACAATTTTAAGTTTGACCAGAAAGCCTAAAGGCTTAGTGATTCCTTGCCAAAAGGGGGATGCTTTGTTACACAGAGATTAATTCATCCCTCAAATTTACACTTTTTGACTTACATCACAGACCCACTATGGTGTGACCTAGCTGTAATTATGTAACGTTAGGCTTAAGTACGGGTATTAAGCCTGATGTTACTTTCACTTACCCCAAGGATTTGTTTTTGCCTTGTCCAAGGGAGTTGCCAGCTGGCCGTAGGGGTTCTTGAAAGAATAGTTTTAAAGCAGTGATAGCATGAACAAAAGCAAGAAGCTAAGTTTTACTACGTACTATTGACATAATGCACACCGCAAGAGCAACAGAATTTGCTTCTGAATGCTACGGCTTGGTATGCATGGGGCCATCGCCCCGGTACTGGTCACACGTTTAATGGCAGCAATCCATTTTCTCATGATCATTTAAGTGGCATATGGGCTGGAAATCTATGAAATGTTAACCTTGGGTTTTTTCACCTTCATTATGTGCAGTCCAGATGCACCCATACAATCTAGGATCATTTTCAGTCTAGACTTCTAGTAGATATTAATAAAAACATGGGGTATTGTACACATTCCACATTATCTTCTACGGGCTTTAATCATTTACGCGAAACCCCATTCACTCCAGCATGGCGCTGTAAACAATGGTTGCTATGTGCGAATCATTTTGATAATTAGATGGAGACAATGTGATTGGCTTACAATGTGACATCATAAGCATCTTCTTATTCCACACATAATTAACACATATCTCACAGAATAAGTACAACACTTTTAATTTAACAGCAAATATTATTGAAAGATTCTTGTTGGCCCTGTAGTTCTAGAAGCACATAGGCGACAGAGACACACGTGTAGCTTTGGTTTATGGTGCACAAACGCATTACATGTTAGGCATTGTCATCGGTGTCATGCTTCTCTGATGAAAATTGCCCAGTACAATAAGACCTCCAGCTGAAACTTGTGAATACATTTCTTGTTGTTTGAGGGTTTTGTAATGTGTTGAAGGGAATTTTAAAGATTTGTTTCCACTGGTCACTGGTCAGATTGAATTCACCCTCCCATTTCTTCATGACCATACCAGTAGTACAAATTAGTGTTTACACCGGGTACAAAAAATGGGAACCGGGTACCCGCTGGTCCATACCCGCCGGGTACCCGGAAATAGTGTGTAGTGACGTAACAATGTCGCTATATACGATGACTTTCAAACACAGGCGCAGTAGGCCTGTCCTGTGTATACCTGAACGATAGTGAATGTACGAGGTAATGAACTTACGATCATTTGAATCATTTCACCTGTGGAATTTCTTTGTTTTTGTAGCGTCTTTCAAATAAAATTTGAATAGGAAATAAATTTTCTCTTTGATCTCTTCATTTGCACAAACGTTGAAATCTATAATTTGCAAGCTGGAATGCCGTAACATTTTTTCCCATCAAAAAAGCTAATTGACCTATATTACGGACTGCTGCAGTCATTACACGATCAGTAACTAGCCTAATAACCATATTCGATTGCCTCACAACTCACATTATGTTTTGCCAGTTGAACTGTCAAACGAACCCCCCCCCCCAGTAAAGTTAGAAAAAGAAAGCGAAAGCATTCCAAGAGTACCGCATTCAAGCAGTTTCGTCGGCACTTTCCACTTGACAACCTGGCACCTTATACACAATACAGTGTAGTGCAGCACAACCCTATGTACTTGAACTTGACTGTGCAGTTCATGACCTTACGTATTACAGTGATTGAAGTCACAGATGCATGCATATTACACAAGGAGCACGGCCCACATTACGGCACCTCGTAATGGATGCTTGCTGACACGATTGCTCTAAGAGCTATGGGATGGTAAATCAAAGATATATTGAACGAATGATTGGCTACTACATTTCTCATAACAGCCCATCACTGCTGAGAACCGATCTTGTCTGAAATTCCGCACGTAACACTAACCATGTGGAGTGCTCTACACACAGTGAACAAACTGTCTAGTACAGACAGCACAGCTGCTGTGCTGTGCTTTGTACAAAATGTAATTCACTGTTTATGCTACTTGTATATAGCCAAGGTTATGTATTGTGCGAAGGGTTTAATACGTGACTGGAGCGGGCGTTGAAAGAAGACAGGTTACAACAGAAAAGTAAGAAAAGATTCGGGGAGAAAATAATTCTATCGTAAGACAAAAGACAACTCTTGTTATTTTTCATGATGAAAATTTATTCTCCATCTCAGTTTACTTTAAATGAAAAGGCAAACACCTGGTACAGTTATCCGTGGCATTGATAAAGAAGGACATATTTTTATTCAACAGCATTATTTCAGACTCGAGTAGTAAATTTGGAACCGGGTAACGGGATACCAGGTGGGTACCCGGGTGCCCCGTGTAAACACTAGTACAAGGTTTGGAACAAAGTCTGAGGATCCTTGTTCAAGGTATTTTGTCCCTTTTCCAAGAGATGGGAATGGAGTTAACAATTTTTTGAATACAGGTGAAAGGAACACTTTGAATTGAAAAAATTAGATTTATGTTGCCTACAGAAAGGAGGTTATTCTGTTCGTCATATAAATCTTTTACGTAAGCAATCCTGAATGGTTAAATTTATTTATTGGATTGATTGGTTGATTGATTGATTGATTGATTGACTGATATATTTAATTATTTTTTGACCGAGATTCTGAGTTTCATTAGGCTAAAGAAAGTTGATTTTTAGGCAATGTGTGTTTGATGTAGCTATATAATAGCCTTATGCACTGATTCATCTGTGGTATGTTGTGTGTGCATGCACATGCATTTCTTCACTGTATTAGTGATTGTTACATTTTTGACTGCAGACAAAAATGTATCTCATTCAAAACTTGCCATTGAAAAAGAAAACAAAACTGCAGTGTTCTACAGTATATTGTAGAAGATTTGCTGCTAATTGCCATTTAAAAGCATGTCATGTTTTGAAAAGTGTCAGAACTGTCATTGTGAGCAGCTCCTTATTCTTGGAAATGATTCTCTGTCCTTGAAAATTTTGTAATTTATAATTATAATTTTTGCAGTATTTATGTAACTGCTCCTCTTCATGCAAAACCTTCCTCATACTTCCAATCATGAGTGATGACAGCTAAGGGCCTAGGCCAACAACATCAGCACAAGCTAGCAAGTAGCTTGTGCTGTACTCCCTGAAGTGCCCAGGTCAAGCATATGTACACACATTCAATTTTCCACATTTTTTCAAAAAAGAGTTGTCCTGAAACCCCTCATTTAAAAATTATAGTTGAGAGAACATGTGCAGACATACCATGCACTTTCGACCATCACAAAATTATTGATGGACACATTTTCGCTACAGTTATGGAAAACGTTTCTTGAAGATTTGATACTTACATTTTTAACAATGAGGTTTCACTCTGCTGTGGAAAATTTTAAGGTTAAGTTCCACCATTTTCCAGTTTCTGAGACTGGAAGACTAGATGTTGACATTGAATCTGCAACAAACCTAGGGGGGTGGGGGAGGGGAGGGTTAGGTAAATATTACAAGTGATGCGTGCATAATTACTCACATTGCTGACTTCTATCTTCATACACCCTAATGGTAGATATATATGGGTCTTGAGGATTGATGACAGAAAATCCAGCAGCTGTATCTTTCTCTACACGGATTATTTTACGGCTACGATACAAGACTACGTACAGAAAATCTCCTGAGATGGTTAAGTAAAATCCATCCAAAGCTGATGAAAGAAGTTCAAAGTTGTTTCCATCAAAATCAAACCTTTCCAAGCGTTGCCTGCAACAGGGAAACAAACAGGACCTTATGAAATTCCATGACGAATTGGGAGTCAAGTTTTAAACATTGAAGATTTCCAGCATTTTATGAGAACAAAATTCCCTGACTTTTCCCTGATGAAAGTTAAAAATTCCAGGATCATCATTTTAACCTATTTCTTGCTTTAAACATCTTCAATAAACAGTAATTGCAGGCCCTTAGACATAAACATATATTATATTTATGTAATTTTAAAACAATGGCACCCTTTTCCCCTCACAGCCATCTTTTCCTCACCTTTTTATTGATTTTGTTGTTTTTGCAACAATAATTAGAACATTTTGTAAACAGTAATTGGAACATTTTTCGACAGAACTGGAAAATTTTTTAAGCAATATTAACTAGGAAAGTTAACAAACAAAATTGCCTGATTTGAGGAACTTTTCTCAAATTCCCTGATCTTTCCCTGACTGGAAAAAGGGGAAGTCATTCAAGTTCCAGGTTTTCCCTGATTTCCAGGTTGGCTGGTAACCGTGACATTGTATTCTGCAGTCTGAAACTGACCATCTTTGAAACTATATCATTTCCACTGTTATCTTATTAATTTCCTTGTGTCCCACCATAATTGAAGATATCACCAAATATTACAACTGCTGACAATCATCTCTTTATGAAAGTAGAGGTTAAGAAAATTTTTTTTAACTTTTTGGTACTCATTGAAAATTTATTTTGGGGATTTGAAACTAAACATACGCATTGTGGTGAAATTTTCATTCCATTTCCCTGTGTGATTCTCCAAATATTGGTGGATGAAGTTGCAACCTGAAGTAATCTTGAAAGAAGCTAGACCGATGTCAGCTCCTCACATTGATGAGCAACTCTTTGTTTTCTTTAATTTCCAAGGAGCATGTTTTGAAGTATCCACAGTGTTAAAGGTCGATTCTTGTACATTGGTGCTATGGCATGCCCTGCGAAGAAGAAATCTGCTGGGATACCACTCCATCACAATCAGGGCCCGAAAATTTTATGGCATGGGACTCCAACATAAGCAACCACAACTTTCTTATCACTGGTGCGAAAAGTTATATGGAGTACTTATGAAGTTTGTGTTTTCCAATTAGGAATGCCATTCCATAGCAGTTTTGATATCTATTCAAGGCTCTGTATTGAAATATGATGGGTCCTGTAATAGGCTACCAAGTTGCTATTTGAGAAAATTACAGTTGTTAGTTACAGTACCTCCACACTTCATGATAATTATACCATATTTTTGAGAGCAAATTCTCAAATTTGTGGTGTAAATCTTCCCCAAATACTTACTTTGGAGAAAAGTCCATAAAGAGTTCAAAAGATGTGCGTCCTTCAATATATCACCTGGTGGCTTTTGCAAAATTATTTCCTATCCTACTAATGTGTACAGGACTGTAATCATCATCTCCACTTCGCCTAACCATGAAGGGGATTCTTAAAAGAAGGGTTTATACTTGAATAAAGTTTTGATATTTAAGAGTAAAACTTAAAACATTCCAGTATAATTTCCACTGAACTCTGACTTGAGGTTCTCAAGATATTAGCAGACAGAGTTGTCTTGTTTTCACCCCCAAGTGAACGTGATACAAACACATGTGACATAATAACCTCACATACATGAGCTCTCTCTTAATTTTCTTTGTTAATTTGCCCACTCTGGAATAGGAGGATTTTCTTGCTCAAGTATAAATACTTTGACCACAACTGTCTGGACAGCAGGGACATCAATGAAGCTTGCTGTATGTGATCAAACCTTCAGTGACCACGAGTAATTTGATCCCTTTTTCTCAGCACTAATTTCAGGGCAGAATGTGTTGTTAGTTGTAATGTAAAACCCCCAGTGCTGGGCTACTGTTGTACCAGAATGGTCAGCAAAGCTTTAACAAAGCTGATGCTCATTGGAGCAACTAATTGAGAAGTAATGAACCAGTGGTCGGGTACTTTAATTGGGAACAGCAGTTTTCCCCGAAAAACTGTGGTGGCTATGACTGATTTGAGCAAAGGCAAATTTTGCATCGTGTATTTGGGAGGAGACTGAAAGGAAGGCTACAAAATTTGAATGCAAAATGTACAGAGTGTAAGTCTGAAACCAACAATACCACTTACTGGTACAGAGATACCCTGTATATCATCTGAGCAGGCGTATCTAAAGTGAAGGCAGAGTAAGTTCTCCCCCTAGTGGATGTGGTAGGGGAGATCAATACTGTTTGTCTTCCAAGAAGGGACGAACGGTATAAGTTACCACGACCGTAGTAATAGCTAGTAGCAAAAATATATCTGAAACACAAAAAAAAAAAAAAAAAGAAGAAAATGAGAAAGCCATAACGCTTGAGGAGTTCATGCCATATGGATATAACTGTAGTACGTACTGTGGTTTCAAGTTGACACAGTTTCACTGTGAATTTACTGCAACTGTGCTCAAATTTAGATATCAAAAGTTAAAATTCCATAGGTAAAGATCAAACAGATTGATCACGTTAACATAGTTGTAAATCAGTTTCTTGCTTTCAAGTTTGCGGCATTACATGCTAGATGTAAACATGTCTCATACTTAACAAATCATGATTAGTTGATCACATTAAAATGTCCACTTGAGTTTCTTCCTTGCCCAATTACACAATTTGATGATAGGCAGAAAAAATACCTCATTCATAGACATTTATACCAGACCCAAGAAACACTAGCCAAAGCATATAGAGCATACAGAGGGAGTTTTGTTCAGGGTTCCCATGCCCTTACAAAAAAAGGTGTGGCAATTAGTTCCAAATCCTCAGGTTTTCACATGTGTTTTCTACAGGTTATCACAGGTTTTTGCGTGAAAACCTGTGTTTTTTACATACATTTAGACAACAGAAAAGTGAGGTTTGGAAATCAATATTTTAAGTGTCCTCGGTTCAGCATGTCATGTTTAGGAGGTTTTCTCAGATTTAACTTCTGGTAACCTAAACTAACCTAGGACCACCACCATAAGTTATGAAGATAATATTGACCATCACAGGGACTCATAGGCAAAGTATGAGACACATACATTCCTTAATGAGATACCTGTATCTTTGTACTAGGTTTTCACAATTTGACCAGCTGGAGACCTCAAGTGAGCTTTTACCTACCCCTAAGACACTAGCCGTTATGCACTCAATATGAGGCACCTTAATGCCATGTATAAAATTCATATTCTTCCATGAGACTATCATGCTATCAATTGATGTTCTCACAGTTTGACCTCTAGTCACCTCAAATGACCTTTGACCACCACTAAAACTTATAAAGATCATCTGCTTAATGTGGGGCACTTAACAGCCATATATGACATTAAACAGGTTTCCCTTCTTGATATAGCATGTTTACATCATGTTTGCAAGGTTTTCGCATTTTAGCTCCCAAGGCTCAAACAACCATTGATATCCACCATGCAATAGTGATACTTAACTAAATACTGGGCCTTCCACATCTTAACTATATGATTCCTTACACTTACCCTTCTTGAAATACAGGCCTCAATTTTAAGGCTATTTTATGGTTGTCCATTGGACAACCTGTTTGCCATTTTTTGGTTGTCCAAAAGAAAATTTAGTTGCTCAAACATGAATTTGGCAGTAATCCTAAAAGTCATTTGTTGTCTATTTGCACAAACTTTGGTTGTCCGTCAGGCAACCAACACTGTACTGTTTGGATGTCCCTCACAAATTTTGGTTGTCTCGGGCCACTGGACTACTGTTAAAATCAAGCCCTGCAGATATCATGTTTACATGATTCTTATCTTTCGATCACTCATGACCCCAAATGACCTTTGACATCCACCATAAGCAACAGTGGTCATCTACTTAAACAACCACATGTCAAGTATGAAATACAAATTGCATACCTACTTTGAGATACCATGTATACAATCATCTACTGAATATGGGTCACCCATATGCCAAGTATGTATAGATACATGGCAGTAATTATCCCTCTTGTATTTACTGAACATGGGCCATCCGCAGGCAAAGTATGAGATCCCTCACAGTTGCCTTTCTTGAGTTATGTTAAAGCTTTGGTGCTTGGCCCTCTCGTGACCCTATATGACCTTTGACCTCCACCAAAAATACTAGGGATCATCTGCATGCCAAGTATGAGATCCTCCACAGTTATCCTTCTTTAGTATTTACAGACTCTGTATTACAGTCTTGAGCCTTATTCCTTCATTTAATATTTTCCATCACCAGATTCCCCTAGGATAATGTAAATACGTTGAGGGACCCCCACCCCCTCCCCATAGTCAAAATAGCCTAAGTTACATAACAATCTAGTGTACATGTAGTCTACTCTCTAACAGAGGAGTGTAAAGTCTTGTCTTAGAAGCAAACATTATCTCTTGAGTGAATCTCTTAACATGAACTGGTATGGTTGAGTGTTGAATGGGTTAATAACTCCTTACCCAACAGAAGAAAATTCAATCCACTGATGCATGTGTACCTGAGCAAGAAAAGTCCCAAACTTGATATTAGCACAGTTTACAAAGTTGACAGCATGCATTGCAATTTTCCAATGTCGAACTGACCTATCAAATAAGTTTTCACTTGACCTACATAAAATCAATCAGGGCAAAGTAGATTGCTTATTCAATATACAAATTGCACAAGGGTAACGACAATCATTACGAGATTTGGGCTTTTATCAAAATTCCGTTCATCTGATGTTTGACAAATTATGTAACATTAAACCCTAGCAATTGACTCTTTACACACTATACAATATCACTAGAGGTGACCAACTACATCCCCATAAAATTATCTGGTCCATGCAGTGGCTCCATTGCAATCAAATACTCTTTCTTGCTCAGCATTCATACAAAAGCCCAAACATAACTACCCTCAGAGCCGGCTGTACATTTGCTGCAGGCCCTGTGCTTAAATCAAAGCTTCGAGTCCCTGATCATACAAGGAACTGAATGTGAATGAATCAGCTTTTAGTCGATCCCACAAAGAGATGTTGCCCAGTGCCTTGGCCTTGAGGGCTAACAAGGTTTTTCTTAATAATACTGATTTTGGGGGTAAAACAATCTGAACAGAATCTAATTACAGACTGTGGGATAGTTGACAAAAAAATGCCTATTATCAACTTCTGTGAATAAAATTTTTGGATTATATGAAAACTGGCAAACAAGTACTTTTGAAGGTGCTGAGTACAAACAAGAATGTTGCTTTCTCTATTCCTGATCTTCGAGTCTCTACATTACTGCTTCATAATTAATGCTGACTTAATGAAGAGAAATACGAAAAAAGAGCTGTTCAAAATTGATATAATTTTGAAGATAAAAGCAAAAAATACTTACATTTACATATCTGTGGGTATTTATAATTCCACACTTTAAGATGTTCACGAAATTTTGTACTTTCAAGTACAGTACCACCCTCTGTCTGCAACTCACACTGCCATTAATTGCATCACTGTACTGAACAGAACTTGAACAGGAATCGACCTAATGTTAGACCTTGGCTAGCAGTTTGGAAATCACAGTACTTAAAGTAAACCTACTCAAAATGTACATAACTTAAAAAATTTGTTACAAAGCTTGAATTCCTGGTGGTCCAAGTCTCATCTTCACAGGACATTCCTGCATGAGCTGAGATTATAAAATGCTGAAGCTTATTCATTCAATTTAAAGCGTGGATTGTGCAATAATTTATGATGTCATTCTTTTGCTACTCAAATTACTATTTTTGCAAGCTTTTCTTTGTTTTTTTTCGGAAGCCACTGGCACTGCGTCTTGTGCCGAAATGTGATTGTCTTTACTGTTACAGCTTGACTTGGCTGTATTATACAGGCCCAGCCATACAACATGCATGCTTTGCAAGGGAACAGCAAATGCTTGAAGTTCATATAAACATTGTTATTTCAAAAGGAAACAAGACAGGTAATATGAAAGCTATGGAAATATAAGTTGGATGAATGAAATTCATTTGCCAAATTCTAAAATATATATTCTTGTATTTCTAGACTTTAGGTCCACTTAAAAACTTCAATACAAGACGAAACTGCTGTCTCACCATTTTCATGGTTACTTTCCAGCTCTGTAGCCTATTGTATCTTGTTGATACTACAACCAAACCTCTAACAACACACTTTCACTTTCTGGGTTGCAATCGCACCCCTTCAAATATCTGAGTGCATCGATGCCAACGTTAACGTTCTTACAGTTAGAAACAATAATTGCTAGGCATGACATTAGGCTAGGCTTCAGACTACATAAAGCAGTGTAGCCTAACATTTGGCTCAGTGTTCACAAATGGCAATGATGGAGTTAAATGCAGTCTAATCACACACATTCCTGATATTACTTTTTTCCAAACAAATACCACAAAGCAAGTGTTTCTGTTAACTCTTTTGTTTTGTCTTCTGTTCTTAAAAATATCAAAGGAGCCAGGAATGCAGCATATGTCAGGAATAAACAGTGTTTCTGGTTGTGTGTCTCTTTGATTTTGTAATTACAATATTCTTTCACGAACTACTTCCAATCAAACAATTGTAATTTGTGAAAATGAATGGTCGATAAAAACCATCAAATATAAAGACACATTTATTCTTAAAATGACTTACATAGAAAATGTGGACCTCATATTAGCTCATTTGAAAAAACTGAAGTACCCGAGTAGAAAAAAAAAAGATAAATCCTACCAGCCACAGTGGCTTTTGTGTTCAGCTTCTTAGAAGAATGCAATCACACTGCCTCTATTGTGCTGGTCACTGGACATTTCCTGAGCAGCTTCATGGGTGAATGCACACACAATACTCTATTAAACTTGACTTTAATAATCCAAGGTACCTGCCATGTGCCTGCTATGACGGGTACCAAATTTGGAAAGGAGCTAAGAGGCTTTCCCAGCATGGGGAAAAAAACGATCATGCAAACTTAGTGCAGTATACTCACTTCAACGGAATTGTCTCTTGAACGTCGTTACAGTAAATGGGTAGTAAATGGCACTTCCCATTGAGTAAATTGCATGTTAAATACTGTAGGCAATTTGTCGCAGAGCAGGTTTCATTAATCCTTGCTTCAACCATTTACAAAGTAAGTAGCAAGGGCACAAAGCATGCCAGTGGCTATGGCCTTACATTTGTAGCAAGACAGTGCAGCAGATATCCTCATCCTGGCATGATCAGGGACTCAAAAAGCTTTGATTTAAGAACAGGGTTTGTAGCAAATGTAAAGCTGGCTTTATGGGTAGCTATGTCGGGCTTTTGTATGAATGCTGAGCAAGGAAGTATTTGTTTACAATGGGGCCACCGGACCAGATAATTTGATGGAGATGGAGTTGGTCACCTCGAGAGATATTGTATAGTACATTAGGCAGACAAGTCCTTTGAGACAGTTTTCAAATCACTTATCTCACCCAAAACTACAATCCAAACAATAGCCCCCTGTAATCCCCTACTCTCTCCCACATGATGAAACTGTTCTTCTTAAGGTTTGTTACATCCTCCTTCTCTGCCTGATTACATCTTATGGCCTCAGGGAGGAAATGAAGCACACTGAGTAGACACCTGATACAGTCAGCTTTCACATTTGAGTAATTGATTGGCAGTACCTGATCTACCAAAATACTAAAACAAGTTACGTAAATAGGTTTCAGCCAGCAGGCTAGTCAAGTATGTGTTGATTGGTTTTTACGCAATGTGAGCACAATGATAGAAAAGATCACTTGAAGGCATGGATCACATTACAAGGTCTGATACCATATATACCCCATGCCACCTTTGATCTGATGAGGTGTCTTTGTTGAATTTTTAAGAAGGACCATCACAGCATGCATCAGTGAGCTGGAAGATTGTTTCCTTTAGCTAGCAGAACAATGATCTTTGTTTATCTTTGAGGAACTTGCTGCTGCAGGTGGTAATTGATCCTGTTCCAGGGTGCCCGTCCAAATCCATGATCCGGCGGGTATGTGGTTACTGGAGTCTTAAAGGGAAATATTGCGTTTGTTTTACAGAAATTTTTCATATTTTTTAAACCAATATTAACAGATACAGAATGATAGACGATTCAAAATAAGGCATTACCGTAGCTTTCTTTTCAACAAATAAGGTTTTCACATGAAGTAAATTGGTTGTTTGTTGCACAAAAGTAATCTGTTCTCCCAAACTTTCAAAAATTCAAATGATGCAACACCTGTTACTCTTGTTATGCATAAGATTTTGAGGAGATAAAGATATTGCTGGAGTTTATTGGTGGGACTGAATGGTTCAATAATGATTTACGGTATCTTCTTTGTATGCCATGTTAGTGCATTTTAAATGCAATATTTCCCTTTAAAGGAACTGTCATCCTCATGCGGGTATGACGACAATTACTCAGGTTTAAGGTTATGATGTAACTTCAGATGGACTGAATTTTGATAAGGTCCCAAATCTCGTAATGGGGGATTGCTGGCCAATTAAAGGGGAACATTATACCACAGTAAAGCCCTGTCTACATGATCATACATTTGGTCAAAAACATACATTTGTATCATATGACAATGCTCATGGATAAAGATGTGATCATGTGGACTGCCTTTTTAACAAATTTGAACAATGTCCAACATGTATAAAGGTGTAATTACTTTCAGCTGTATGTCTCATCTTCCCAACAAGTGTTCAAGCATTGGAATTATCACATAGACATGCCTTGAAGGAATTTCGTTGTTGTGACAGTGCCATCAGGTATACACTTCTATGATACCAGCAAGGGCATCCTGAATGTTTAATTAAGAGAAATGTTTTATTTGAGGAAGATCTATGAATACTATTTCCTGACATCAGATCCAAAAGTTACTAGAGCAGCAATGCTGCTGAAGCTCACACAAATGTTGTATGCTAAGGAAAATGACCATGTTCATAAATATGGACTTTTGTTTTATAATAGTGTGGATGGAAAAGCGTGGTAAATGTGACTGATCTGTTATGAATAGTGGACTACCATTTAAAGGGGGAATCTTTTCATCCCATACAGCTACTATTCTCCCAAATGTGATAGTTCTAGCCATACCCGTAGCTGTCTTAAGCTTCTCCTTGTGTTGACACAAAGTTTATTGCTCAAGGCCATATCCTGATGTGTTTACGAGGTCCTTATATGTAACCAGAAAGCCAAAAGACTTAGTGATTCCTTGACTTGACATAAGTATATATTGTAACAAACATGAATCATCCACATGACAAGCATGAGATCCCT